>VUQH01032526.1:31556-51279 GCA_015106775.1 Etroplus canarensis | reverse complement strand
CTTATCTGGGTCACAGGGGCAGCTATCTAAGCAGACACGCCCACCGGTCTCCTCCTCCAGCTCTTCTGGTGGGACACTGATGTGTTCCCAAGCCGGCCAAGGGATGTAATCTGAAGACGTGACATCTCTCTCTGTCCTTGCGCTGCCCTGGAGCCTCCTCCCTGTTGGACATGCCAGAACTCCTCACCTAGAAGGCCTTCAGGAGGTGTCCTAACCAGATGCTGAACCACCTTAACTGGCTGCTTTCGATGCAGAGAAGTAGCAGCTCTGATTTCTAAAGCCCAGACATCGTCCACTAGAGGCTTGTAGCTACAGTCTCGTTCTTTCAGTCACTACCCAGAGCTGGTGACCATAGGTGAGGACACGAACGCGGATCGACCGGTAAATCGAAGGCTTTGTGGTCACGCTCAGCTCCCTCTTCACCACAACAGACCGATACAGCGTCCGCATCTCTGAAAACGCTCTTTCAGCCGTTTACAGGTGAATTCATGTCTGTGATTGTTGGAAACACCTTCACCGGTCCAAACGGGACAGCGGCAAATTTCCCGACATCATCTTTTACTGATCCTGGGCCACCAGTTATACTGAACCCTGATTTAGGTGGTTATCAATCCTTACTGAACAGACAGAGGCACTCACGCCACCCTCGTGTTAACAGGCAGGAGAGGAAACAAAAGGTGAACATCACCACAGACAAGCAGGTTAAAACTGCACAATGAAACAACTTACTAATACTACACCTTACTCATCTATCTGAACAGCCAGATCCAGTCCACTCCATATGTGAGCTCAGAGTAACGACTGAGTTATCACACTGAAAACTAACTTCCTTACTTAAATATAAAGTCCCCTCCAAAAGTATTGGGACAGCAAGGCGGATGAATTAGTTCTTGCTGTGCACTGAAGACATTTGAGTGTGAGATCACAAGATGAACATGACGAGAGAGATCAGAGTTTCAGGTTTTATTCTTTGGTATTTAAATATGTCAAATAACAGAGACAGAACACATTTTGGATCAAACAACTTAGGCTTTTATGTCAACAAAAGTATTGAGACAGAATATTTCAGTTAAATTAAAGTAAAAAATACTTAATATTTGGGTGTATATCCCTTACTCACAATAACTGCTTCAAACCTTCGACCCATAGACTCCACCAGATTTCTCATTTCTTCTTGCCTTTCCAGGCTTTTACTGCAGCATCTTTTAATTATTGTCAATTTTGCTGGGTTTCCAACTTTAGTCTTCTTATTTGTTTTAAGATCTTCTGACTGACTTGTCCAGTGAAAAAAAAATTACATTTCCACCCTGATGAAGTCCTTTGTTGGGGTAGCAGTGCGTTTTGGATCATAATAGAGTTTCTCCATATCAGTTTGGATGCATTTCTCTATACATTTGCAGACATAATATTTCTGTAGACGTCTGCATTCATTCTACTGTTACCACCATCAATCAAAAATGACTGAGTCTGTTCCAGAAGAGCCATTTGAGCCCAAGCCCTGACACAGCCTCCACCATGCCTCACAGATGAGCTTGTATGTTTAGGATTGTGAGCTGATCCCTTCTTTCTCTGTACTTTGGCCTTTCCATCACTTTGGTATAGGTTCATCTTTGTTTTAGTCCATAAAATTTTGTTCCAGAACTGTTGTGGCTCAAATTCTCATTCTATAATCCTCTATATTGTTGCTCTACAAGTCTACTTTAATCAGTGGACTGTGGTATTTCCACCACTCCAAACTAATAAAAGGAACTTCACTATGATCAAAAACATGCCACCACCTCAACAAAGGACTTAATCAGGGGTGAAAATAGTAGGTTTTGGACTGGCCAAGTCGATCAGCAGAGCTTAACTCAGATGAACCTACATTTTAAACTGGTCATGGTCCAGATTGAAATGTAGGTTCAGACTTGAAGGGAGAAACTAGCTTTCATGGTTTCTCTCTTCAAGTCTGAAGAGACCAAAAGAATGAATTGATAATAATGGAAAGATGCTGTGGTAAAAGCCTGGAAAGGCAGGACCAAAGAAAGACATAAGAAATCTGTTGGAGTCTAAAACTGAAACTCTGATCTGTCATTTTTTTTATATATTTATCTTTTGATCTCAAATATAAGTTTCTTCAGTGCACAGCAAACTTGCTGTCCCAATACATTTGGAAAGGACTGTTCCTTTGTCTGACTCCTCTTCCTCCGTTACAGACTAAACCTCTGGAAAATAGACCAACTTTTCATTGCTGTGAACTTAACAAATGTCTGTATTGTGCCATTACACCATCCATCCCAAAAGACTTTTTAATCTCCAATTAAAGGAAAGTTGCTCAACAACCTGTTCCATTACCGTCCGTCTATCCATCGTCTACCACTTTTCCAGGGGTCCGAGTCGCGAAGGCAGCAGTTCAAGCAGGGAAGTCCAGACTTTCCTCTCCCCAGCTACCTCCTCAAGCTCTTCAGGGGGGACACCAAGGCATTCCCAGGACAGCTGGGGGACATAATCTCTCCAGCGTGTCCTGGGTCTGCCCTGGGGTCTCCTCCCAAATAGACATGCCCAAACCACCTCATGTGGGAGGCACCCAGGAGGCATCCTGATCAGATTTCCGATCCATCACAACTCACTCCTTTTGATGTGCAGGAGCAGCGGCTCTACTCTGAGCCTCTCCCGGATGGCTGAGTTCCTCACCCTGTCTCTAAGAGTGAGTCCAGCAACCCTGTGGAGAAAGCTCATTTTGGCCACTTGTACTCGCGATCTCATTCTTTCAGTCATTACCCAAAGTTCTTGACCACAGGTGAGGTTACAAACTTAGAGCGGTAACTCAAAAGCTTTGCCTCAGAGCTCAGCTCCCTCTTCACCACAACAGACCGGTATAATGTTTGCATCACTACAGATGCTGCTGATCCATCTGTCAATCTCCCGCTCCATTCTGCCCTCACTCATGAATAAGACCCCGAGATACTTGAACTCGTCCACTTGGGTCCAGACCTTGTCCCCAGTATGGAGAGGGTAATCCACTCTTTTCCGGCTGACTATCATGGACACAGACTTGGAGATACTGCTTCTCATCCCGGCTGCTGCTCACTCAGTAACAAACCGTCCCAGCAAGGTCTGTAGGTCGTTGCTCAATGAAGCCATCAGGACCACATCATCTGCAAACAGCAGAGATGAGATCCCATGGCCACTTAGCATGACACCCTCCTAATGTTCCATTACTCTGTGGATACATGATCTGATAATTGTCAGGACTTCATTAAGGTTGTGAATGCATTTGTGTACTGCTGAACATGTTATTTCCTGTACAAGTTCCTTTGGAGCTGAGATTTAATGAAATGTGTCTTTTCCAGGGGAGAAGCACTCATGGGTCAGGGGTAAGTCTTTTTACTTTGACATTCTAACATTCATGTTTGTATTCATGTCACTTTGATGGAGATATTTTCTCTCCTTCATATGCAGAAGAAAACCATCCGTGATGTGAAATCCAGAAAACAAATTCTAGACTCAGAGTTCATTGTTGGGAAAGTTCTTCAGAAATCTGGGCTGTGCACATATGAAACCACTGAGATGGTGGAGAAGCCATACTTTCACCTGGCAGTTGCCGATGAGACAGACAGCATTAAAGTGATGGTTTATGGAAATAAGCGCTACTCAGAAATCGAGGAGGAGAAGTCCTACCTGTTCAGCAAGCTACTAACAGGTGAGGACATTTTAAAGGTCAGCTCCCTGAGCATTGTGTCGGAGACGAATGCCGTGAAAGTCCCAGCAAAGATCGAGAAGACAGCTCGAACTCTGGTATGTCCAGAGAGTCCAGAGTGCTCCATCACAGAAGTAAAAATATCTGCTGGGATGGCCAAAGTGAGCATCACAGGAACCATTACAGAGGTGAGTTTACTTGACAGGTAATTACATGTAGAACTTCAGAATCTACGGTGCATCTGGAAAGTATTCACAGTGCTTCACGTTTTCTTTTGTGTTACAGCCTTATTCCAAAATGGCTTGAATTCTTTCTTTCCCTCAAAATTCAACACACAACACCCCTTAATGACAATGTGAAAAAGTTTTTTCAAATGTTTGCAAATGTATTAAAAATGAAAAATCAAGAAATCACATGTACGTAAGTATTCACAGCCTTTGCCATGAAGCTCAAAATTGAGTTCAGGTGCTTCCTGTTTCCACTGATCATCTCTACAGCTTAATTGGAGTCCACCTGTGGTGAATTCAGTTGATTGGACATGATTTGGAAAGGCACACAAACGTCTATATAAGGTCCCGCAGTTGGCAGTACATGTCAGAGCACAAACAAAACATGAAATCAAAGTAATTGTCTGTACACCTCTGAGACAGGATTGTCTCACGGCACAAATCTGGGGAAGGCTACAGAAAAATTTTTGCTGCTTTGAAGGTCTTAGTGAGCACAGCAGCCTCCATCATCTGTAAATGGAAGACATTTGGAACCATTAGGACTCTTCCTAGAGCTGTCTAAACTGAGCAATCAAGGGAGAAGGAACTTGGTTAGGGAGGCAACCAAGGACCTGATGGTCACTGTCAGAGCTCCAGCATTCCACTGTGGAGGGAGGAGAACCTTCCAGAAGGACAACCATTTCTGCAGCAATCCACCAATCAGGCTTGTGTGATAGAGTGGCCAGACAGAAGCCACTCCTTAGTAAAACACACATGGCAGTCCACCTGGAGTTTGCCAGAAGGCACCTGAAGGACTCTCAGACCATGGTCTAAAGAAACAAACATAGAACTCTCTGGCGTGAATGCCAGGCGTCATGTTTGGAGATCTTCAGGCACCGCTCCTCACCTGGCCAACACCATCCCTACAGTGAAGCATGGTGGTGGCAGCATCATGCTGTGGAGATGTTTTTCAGCAACAGGAACTGGGAGACTAGTCAGGATAGATGGACAGATGAATGCAGCAAAGTACAGAGACATCCTGGATGAAAACCTGCTCCAGATCGGGGTGACGGTTCATCCCTCAGCAGGACAACGACCCTAAGCATACAGCCAAGATAACAAGCAGTGGCTTCAGGTCAACTCTGTGAATGTCCTTCCATGGCCCAGCCAGAGCCCAGACTTGAATCTGATTGAACATCCCTGGTGAGATCTGAAAATGTCTGTGCACCGACGCTGCCCATCCAACCGGATGGAGCTTGAGAGGTTCTGCAAAGAGGAATGGGTGAAACTGGCCAAAGATAGGTGTGCCAAGCATGTGGCATCATATTCAAGAAGACTTGAGGCTGTAATTGCTGCCAAAGGTGCATTAACAAAGTACTGGACAAAGGCTGTGAATACTTATGTATATCTGATTTCTTGATTTTTCATTATTAACACATTTGCAAACATTTCCAAACAACTTTTTCACATTGTCATTATGGGGTGTTTGTGTGTTTGTTCCACAACAGAATGTGGAAAAAGTGAAGTGCTGATCCAGATGCACTATAAAATGACTTGATTTTTAGTTGAACATAGAAACTGAACATTGAATATCACTTCCTGAAAACCCTCTTTTGTCTGACCATTTCATATTAACATTGACTGAGTGTCCTCAGGACTTCATAACCACAGTAACAGTTGTCAGTACGTACACTGGTCTGTCTCCAATGTTGCTGCCATCTTGCAGATTTACCCTGCTGAAGAGATTGAGATGAAAGAGGAAGACCAAAGGAAGAGGAAGACCAAGAGGAAAGTTTTCCAACTAAAAGATGACACAGATTCCATCAGAATCTGCATGTGGGGTGAGAACACCCAGCAATGCAAAGGATTGGTAGTTGGAGATGTCATTAAGCTGACCAACATGAAGACCAACTACTTCCATGGAGTCACATCACTGAACTCTACTGGATTCACTAGAATTTACAAGGTAGCTGCTCTCCACCCGCTGCACCGATCTCTCTGCTTTACTGATGTAATGTTTGAAACTTTATATTCCTATCAATTACAGTTATATGAAAAAGAAAGTACACCCTATTTTGTTTCTAAGGTTTTACATATGAGAAGGGAATACAAATCCTTTTGTCCATAGCAAATTTTCAACTTAGATAAATTCAACCTCAGATGAACAACAACACACGACATAATGCACCATGTCATTATTTATTTAACGAAAATTAAATCAAAATGCAGAAGCAGTGTGTGAACAACTAAGTACATCCTCGCTGCTTCTGCATTTTGGATAGGAATTCAGAGGATCAGTATCAGCCAGGTGATGCTAATCAAATGCATTGATTAACTGATCATCAGTCAGTGTGAGCACCTCTATGAAAGCAGAAGTTTTGGCCGTTTACCTCTCTGGAGCATTCAGGTGTGCGTTAACACAGTTCCACAATCTTCCCAGGAGTGGACGTCCCAGCAAATTCAGCCCAAGATGTTTGACCATAATGCACACCCACAAACTCAGCATGTTGTGTACAAATACCTCATAGCAATTGTCAGTGGTGGAGGGGTGATGATTTGGGCTTGTTTGGCAGCCACAGGACCTGGGCACCTTGCAGTCATTGTGCCCACCATGAACTCCTCTGTATACCAAAGTATTCTAGACTCAAATGTGGAGACATCTCTCTCACAGCTAAAGTTTGGCTAAACTGGGTCATTCAGCAGGTCAGTGATCCCGAGCACAGCGGCAAATCTCCAGCAGAATGGCTGAAAAAGAAAAGAATCAAGATGTTGCAATGGCCCAGTCAAAGTCCAGACCTCAACCCCGTTAAAATGTGGTGGGACCTTAAGAGAGCTGTGCATAAATGACTGAACTGAAGCAACATTGTAAAGATGAGTGGATCAAGATTCATCCACAACAATGTGAGAGACTGATAAAGTCACACAGAAACCCATTGCTGCAACTTATTGCTGCTAAAGGTGGTTCTATAAGCTGCTGAATCATGGGGTGTACTTAGTTTTCCACAGGACTGTAGCTGTTAGTTGTTGAGGCACATCTGGACATGATTTGGGTAAAAACCCACCAACAAATTCTCAGTGATCTAAACTTCTGAACTTGAAGTTTCATTTCTAAGCTGTTATCTGCTAAACCACATTCTTTAAATGACGTTTAGCGTGTTCCCCAGCATGTCGCAGACCTTCAATGATGATGTTAACTTGTCTTTATGTAGGTCCAAAGTGCTGGCCTCCAGAATGGGAGAATTGAAATTAAAGGAATAACTAAAACCAATAAGACACACACTCACCTGCAGGCAGAGTTCAACCAGCAGCTGCAGATGTTCATCGTGGATTCTCGACTTCTGGCAAAAGCGCTTGCTGTTAAACTTGATGGTAATTTCAAAGAAAGACTCGTGGACAAAATTCCACTCTCAGCAATAGCAGAGATACAGGGAAATGAGATACATAGAATTGAATGCTATACCTGGAATGGGTAAAGAGCAGAACAGTAGAAGGCAAGGTTTTCATGTGCAAAATATCAGAAATAATTAGAATGAAACTTCAGACGCCTGTCTTCAGTATTTTTATGTGATCTATAAAAAGTCAACAACAGAAATTTTGACAAAGAAGAATAGTTCAAATGATTAATATTAAGAAGATGCCACGAGGGTTGTTCTGTGGCAGCATCACTGTACATACAAGCAATCAAACCTTTTAGATCAGCTGTTTAGTTGGACCCACAAATCAAATAAAGGGGCAGACTTAACATAAGCTGTTATTATATGCTGATGATGTGATTTTTTTATTACAGTGACAGTTGCACTCAGGTTTATGTA
Source organism: Etroplus canarensis (assembly GCA_015106775.1). Lineage (NCBI taxonomy): Eukaryota > Metazoa > Chordata > Actinopteri > Cichliformes > Cichlidae > Etroplus > Etroplus canarensis. The sequence goes on along the minus strand of VUQH01032526.1, from coordinate 43,582 downwards.
ACATTTACATGCATGTTCTATTTCTAATGATAATATTTACAAATTCAGCTAATGTTTGTATTTTGCTCTGTTAAATGAGTTCATCTTATATGGTAATAATTTAGTTTCTCATTTTACCGGTTGTGGGAGGCTCTGTTGGCTGATGAGGCCGTCTGAGGCAAGAAACTGGCAAAAAGTGGGCCTCAGGAAGCAGCACATGTAAATACTGGAAGACCTAATTGGACTCAACCAAGCACAACACATCATGGGTGATGGAGTGAAATGAGCTATTTTAAATATAATTTTTCATGATATCCCCAAAAAGTGGGCATATGCAATCACTGGCACCACCACAGCAAATCCTTTGTGCCATCATGATAGCGCAAAAACTATTTGACGAAGGCCTTTGAATTTTGGCACAGTGACAGTCCTCCATGAGATCTGCAACTGATTAGATTTTTATCCTTTTAAAAAGTACAGATCGGCCACCAGGTGGCATTTTCTGTAAAAAAAAAAAAAAAAAATAAATAAATTTTGGCCATATCTCTGTAACTATTCATATGATCGGTACAAAAAAATTGATTGTTGGATCAAATACTTTCATGGTTACAGCATACTGTGTCCACAGCTGTAGTCATCTGCTGTTGTCGTTGCTGAAATGTGTAAAAATTTACTATTTTTGGTCTTATCTCTTAGAATTTTCGGTTTGATTCTGAAGCCGAGCAGCTGCTTGTTCTAGATCTGATGACTGTTAACCTCTGTTTCTTTGTTATTGATGTTTTTTTATTGTTTGCTTCTTTTGTGCTTTACTTGTTCATCGCTTCAGCTTACATCTTTCATGGGTGCTGAACTGTCAGTCGACTTTTTCTAATTGTTTTTTACACATTTTAATTAGTAAAATAAAATCATTTTTTTCCAAAACTTGCCTGTGTTCCTCCTTCCTGAGCGGCTTGGACCCAGAAATTACAACATGACACAAAGCAGTTCCAGCTGTGTTACATTTACAGCTGAGGTCTATCATGTTTTATTGTTCAACAGATGACAGAAATGAAACTGATCAACATATAGAGGCTGAATTCAAAGACACCCTGAAAATCAAAGTAAAAAATGATGCAGCAGGCTGCTCCATTTTACTGACATTTCACTTCAGCAACTCAAAGTGCTGCTCAGTAGTTTGTATGCATGCCTGACAACGTCGGGACATGCTCCTAATGAGACGATGGACGGTGTCTTGCGGGATCTCCTCCCAGATCTGGACCAGGGCATCACTGAGCTCCTGGACAGTCTGAGGTGCAATCTGGTGGCGTCAGATGGACCAAAACATAATGTCCCAGAGGTGTTCTATTGGATTTAGGTCAAGCATGCATGGGGGCCAGTCAATGGTATCAATTCCTTAATCCTACAGGAACTGCCGGTGCATTTTCGTCACATGATGCCGGGCATTGTTCTTACAGTGGGTCCAAGGATTTCATCCTGATACCTAATGGCTGTTAAGGTACCGTTGCCTTTCTTGTAGAGGGCTGTGCATCCCTCCATGGATATGCCTCCCCAGACCATCACTGACCCACCACCAAACTGGTCATGATTAACAATGTTACAGGCAGCGTAACATTCTCCACAGCTTCTCCAGATCCTTCCACATCTGTCACATGCTCAGGGTGAACCTGCTCTCATCTGTGAAAAGCACAGGCTGCCAGTAGTGGATCTGCCAATTCTGGTATTCTATGACAAATGCCACTCGAGCGCCACGGTGCTGTGCAGTGGGCACAGGGCCCACTAGAGGACATTGAGCCCTCAGGCCACCCTCATGAAGTCTGTTTCTGATTGTTTGGTCAGAGACATTCACACCAGTGGCCTGCTGGAGGTCATTTTGTAGGGTTCTGACAGTGCTTGTCCTGTTCCTCCTTGGACAAAGGAATAGATACTAGTCCTCCTGATGGGTTAAGGACCTTCTATGGCCCTGTCCAGCTCTCCTACAGTAACTGCCTGTCTCCGAATCTCCTCCATGCTCTTTAAACTGTGCTTGGAGACGTAGCAAACACTCTGGCAAAGACACATAATGATGTGCCATCCTGGAGGAGTTGGACTACCTGTGTAACGTAGGGTCCAGGTATCGCCTCATGCTACCAGTAGTGACACTGACCCTAGCCAAATGCATAACGAGCGGAAAAACAGTCAGAAAAATCAAGGGGGTGGGGGGGTGTCTGTGGCCTCCACCTGTAAAACCATTCCGGTTTCGGGGTAATTTCATTGTTGCTTCTCTAGTGCACCTGTTGTTGATTTCAATAACACCAAAACGGTTAAAACTGATTAACAACTCTCTCTGCTATTTAACTGACCAGATCAATATCCCACAAGTTTAACTGACTTGATGCTATACTTTGATTAAAAAATGTTTCTCATATTTTTTGAGTGTGTGTATATATATTGTATATATATATAATTCCAACCTTCCATGTAAACTGGCAAATAAAAGTTGGAATCAGTCTGAATATTATCACAATGCCAGAAACAATCAGTTATTCAAAGTAAATAGCCTGCTGCTTGGATGAGCAGTATTACCCCAACTTTTTTGTCTTTTGGCTCACCCATATGACCCACCCATATGACTCCTGTGAGATTCCCATAAAGCTGCTTTCTGTGTCCTCTTGATGGGGACTTCTTCTATCTGTGTAGACCTCTTTTACCTGTTCAGCCACCTTCACATGCAACACTCAGGCCTATAGCATCCATGCAAAAGAAAACCAGTCATCCATTTCATTGTCATATGACTCCAGGGGACAGTACACATTAATAAATGTGTTTCATTATTATGCATATGTCTTTATATTCCTTGTGATGGATTTAGGAAAAAGAAGCCATGCATTTTCTGTGACAAAGCTGTCAGACACCATCAAACAATAAAAAGCAATACATCACATGCTTATTTATATTCCACTCCCAATAACATTTCAAAATATTGTCTTTCTAGATTAATCACAGAATCTGCATGTGGCAAGCAGACGATGACACTGAGACATGTTAACAAGCAAACTTGACTAATTGCAAGATTGATGATGATGATAGAGCTGGATTATCTAAAATAAGCAAATCAGAAAAAGACAAATGGCATCCATTCTCAAATTCACTGCAAATGTGTACCATGTCCATATTATAGAGACACTGTGTAATCTACAATTTGCTAGAAATAATATGCAAGTAGGTAATAGTGAACTGGATGGAAACTAGCTTTTAATTACCCTGAAAGTTGGCTGTTATTAATTAACACATTTAAGGTCTGTCCAACACCAGTTGAAATTATATTACAAGTACTATCTTTATCTAATATACACCCACTTTTTAATGTTATTCACGAAGCATAATCTGAAGTATCCTATTTATGCTAATAAGACTTTTTAACAGCATAGTAAACTACTTATCGCTCTGCAACACTGAATCTCACCTCTTTTCTCTTACACCCTGTCTGTGGAGTAGGGCCATAAAATGAAAACAAGCCTCCTCCTTGCACTGACAGCAGTTCCCCATTACTGCCTTGTGGAATGCCATGCCTCCTCCTGTAATGCCCAGATACAGCTCAGTTGGTGATCAGCAGGAAAAAAGAGAAAAAAGAAAAATCAGCAACAAGCATTGCAGAGCACAGTAGCCTAAGTAATTCATTGCTGAAACAAACTGCATACTGCAGGCATTGTGTGGTAGGTAAACTGCATATGGAATTTATGAATTGGAACTTTTCTTAGATTGCCCAAGTCCAAAGTTACAGGTCTTTATAGGGAAGTATTTAAGCACACTTACTCAATTACTGTACTTCAAAAGAAAATGCACTGTACTGCTATTCACAGAGGAAATGCTGCACTTTTTACAGTTATAGTTTCTTATTATGGGTCAGACAATGTACCTTTCGGCTGCTCCCTTGTATTTTCCACCATGGGGTGGCCACAGCGGATTAATCCCGCATTGGTATTTTGGCAGAGGTTTTATGCCGGATGCCCTTCCTCCATGGTAAGAAGGGCTTGTGATTTTACTTAAGACAACAGTTGATAGGCTAACATCCCTAACATTCTGACATATCTGAGTAGTGCTGCTGGTCATGTTTAACAGTTATTGTAGGTTGTTGCACCAGATATCCCCAAAGAGACATTTCCCCCTGTAAACTTCCCACCTGCATATTTTACTGCATCATGAGTTAAGTTATGCAATTTCCCCCCTGGGATTAATAAAGTATTCCGATTCTGATTCTGAAGTTCATACTCAAAGTATATTTGGTAAATGATACTTTTGCACTTGTATTTTTACTTGTACAGCACCTCTTCAGTACATGACTGTTTAGAATTGAATACTTGCTTTAAAGGTGAAAAAAGATATTGAGACAGCTGATAGATAATAATCACAGGGTACAGTTTGAATTTTGCAAAACAAGGTCAGAAACACACAAAGTGTAATGATGTTACCTTCCTGAGGGATTTGATGCCCAGATTTCAGTGTTTTCCGCAGGTGTGCATTCACCTGTGGTGGTTTGCAGAGCTATGAGTTAAAGAGGGAGAGTGTACAGTTTAAAAAATTAAATGCTAAATGCCTTACATGCAGACTAATGGTAAATGCTACAATTTAAATATGTTGAATATTAATCTCCCATACAAGCAAAATGTAATTGTGAAAGCTTAACAGAATACAATTATACTCTTATACTCTTCAAAACAACTTCAAACTCAGCATTGCATTTCTTCCGAATGCTTCTTCCACCACTTGAAGCATGACTAGAGCAGCCTTTTTTGTTTGTTTAGAAACAGGTCTGAGTCCTCACAACACAGTTTGGATGGTTCAAGGCAAACTGGACCCATGAGAAGAAAAATCCTCCCCTCCAACTGCTTAGAGGAGAAAGCCTTCCAGCTTAGGCAAAGCTTTATCCCATTCCCTCATTACCCATTCTAGGACACTTTGGTGGAACCGAAATGGAATCAAAGCAAATTCCAGAACACAAAAGAAATCTGCTACACTGTCCAGCTTATCAGAAGAGTGTTCCTGTGCAGACTGTAAAATCTAATCAAGCTTCAAACTACTTTGATGGAACAGAAACTGCTTGAAGCAAAGAACATACATTTATTAGTTATCTACTAAAATAAATAAGCTGGGTTTGTTACTTTTTAGGCGAGAGTAATCAATGCTTTATATCAATGATCTTTTAAAAGCCCAATAGCCAGTGGCACTGACATGGTATATAGGAGTCTTTAAGGTCCACATTCATAACTATTAGAAAGAAATTCACTTTACATTATTTGGAGTCCTCTCAACCTTTCATAATTCAGAAACATTATTAATCAAAGAAACTGACAAAGAAACTAATGGTTTGTCTGATTTTCACTGGGGCACAATCCAGCCAGCAATTGATTGTGAAACCAGGGACACCTGCAGCTTCAGAATACATTTTCACTTTCAGGAAGATTGAAAAAAGCAGCACCACGAGGAAATATTGCCCCACCACATGAATATGCAGGGACTTGATACCAGCAGTGTCATTACTAATGTTGCTGCCAATTACAGAGCATGTCATGACACTGTGATTCATGAATATTCATCGTTGACTGATATAGACAGCAGCAGTATGCAGAGGCTTCTATTCCCATTTTACTGTCTCATTGTGAATGGTGAACAGGTACCTCCATCATGCCATGGAGGAGCCTTCCAGCTGCAAGACAAGCTGTTCCATAAGGCATTGCTAGTTAACAGTGTGTTATATAAAGGTGTATAAAAGTGATGAAGTGCTCCCTGGCTCTAAAGAGCAGGCATTAAAGCATATTAAGTAGACATTTAAGCTTGTAAAGTGGGAATCTAGAAATGGAAAGAAGACACTGAGCAAAGGGATGCCTTCGGGGTCTGGCTGTTCAATTCTCAGAAAGTTTGATACCTGCCAGTGCTTAGAGATGAAATGAGGTTTGTAGAAGCGACCAGAAGATTTTGCAAACTATCTTGGCTCCAGTTTAAGAAGAACAGAGCAACTTGTTCCTAATTTAAATCAATTTTCACAAAAGAAGACAACCTAATTTAAAGCCGTAAGTGGATCGATGATTAAAAATTTAAAAAACAGAAATCTCTATCTCACTTTTTTACTTATTTTTAATTTGAGTATCTAATGTGCTCAGTACACTTTAGAGAAAGTTATGTTTTACAGAGTGTACACAATTTTCTTCAATTTCATGTGCCCCATGGTATTACTGAGGGAAATACTGTTGTTACTCAGAGAGTTATTCCATGGGCAAACATATGCCATACATATGTGCAACTTTATCTTAGAAATTCTTCTTAGTTAAACAGAAAAGTGGGCTGATGTATGCCACAAGCATGACCATCTACAGCATCAGGGTTATTTACATATCACGAATAGAGTGAGAAGTAGTCATGCAGAAAAGCAACATGTATAAAAGATTCAGTACAAGAAAAAAGTCCTGCTTAATCAATTAATTCCAAAATAAAAGTATCATAAGCATACCACACTCGAAAACACCAACAGTTCAGGTGTCTGTTATAATGATATGATTTTGTATTAACAGGTTATTACAACAAAATCACAAAAACACAGTATTTTACTCTGCTGTGAGTTAATCTGGTTTTGTGTGTAAAATATTGAACTGCAAAGTGCCTTACTACAGCTGCCATATAAATGCTGTACAGTAAAAAGTACAGTGTTCTTTGCTGCAGCTGGCTCTGATGTAGAGTGGAAGAAATAAGTAAAGAATTCAAAATTTTATCACAGCACTTTAGGAAGTATTCGCTTAATATACATGCCTCAGACAATGAATACTGATAAAGAAGACAAGACAAAGACAGTCACTTTTCATTGTGATACAATGCTTCATGCTTCTTGCACTCAGGAAGTGACAGTAACTCACGCCAATCAGATTAATGTATTATACTTGCTCAACCTAAAATACAATTTTGTTAATAAAGCTGCAAAAGTTAGAATGTGCCAAATGCAGCCATACAGTATCTGAAAAAGACTGCTCCACATGGGCATGACTGTGAGTATGGTCCAGATCTAAAAATCTATATTGTAAGTGAAGGTTAGATCTCCAGAGAAGAGTGAAAGGGAAATCGGAGTATTTCCTGTAGTCCAAAAGTTAAATGGTGAACACAGTGAAGAAACACTTGCAATCAGGCGGCAAATGACGTAAAATGCTTACATAATTTGCTGGAGTGACGGAAAAAACCTGTCGGACTCCGAAGTTACTTTTGGGCGTGACTGCCACCAATGAGGCGCATTTATGATGGAGACCAGCGAATCACTGCGCCTATCCCTGCTGTAGGTCGAATAACTGAAACACATGGGCATCCTTTGACCTTGAGATGACGAGTGTCCTGTCTGCTAATAAAGCGCATTTCCTTTGGAGTTGCACCCAGAGAGAAATTAACAGTGAGGGCTCCTGTGGTCTTTAAGCCACATGAAAAAAGAGGCATATTCTCTCTCCTCTCTGTCTTTCACACGCACACACTTTTTGACATTTCTTCAAACAAACTTGAACATATAATCTCTGGAAACAGACTTCTGTGTGATTAAAACTAACTCGTCAGATTTACATTAGACTGTCAATTAACTGCGCGCATAAAGGGGAAATTAATTATTCTTCGGTAAAATGGCCAATTAAACACTGAGTTTAATTCGAAATGGTTACCAGTCCATGAGGACCATAAGGATGCAAAGTCCTGCCATCAGTGTTTAGACTAAATATTTTGTTTTGCAGACAAATTCCACTTTATGTAAAATATATTTGTCTGATAGTGGGCTGAGCGCAGTTTAATAAGCTGCAGCCTTAATGACGCAACTCTAGGTCAAAATAATGTGGGGAGGAAAAATAATTTAAAAATGAGCAAAAAAAGTGGCAAAAATCCATATAAGGCTGCATCAGTTTGCTTCTGATACTCCACAGTTCACTGTGAGGAAATTGTGATTTACAGATCCCATCTGATAGTCCACCTGAAAACGACTGGGCGTGATCACGTAGCCTTAATGGGGTTAGGTTAATTAAAAGGTTAATTGTAAGAAACAGGAGCTTTGTGATGTATGGCTGGTGAACAATAGTGTCCTCTAGAGGTGAGTGTAACCATTATATACAGTTTTATTTTTCCCCCGCCTTGCACACTCTTATTGTGTGCAGTGAGTACGGGGCAGTACATAAAACAGCTTCAAGACTGATGGCTGTTCTGTGGTTCGTGTAATAAAGCATCAGTCCAACAGCAATAACACATGATGCCGCATGCGGAGCCACATCTTTACACATGCTTGGTTCCCAAAGCCAGTGTGCATCCACAAAGATTTAGGCCAACTCCACTGACTACAAGGTGTTGGTGTAAGATTAGACGAAGATCAGTTATTCCATCGCTGCAGAACAATAAGGTCAGAAGATTATTTTGGCGACTGCGTCAACTTGAGCGTTTTCTGCGTCACTCTCATTCTGCCCGCTCCCTATCACGTTTCCCTCTCTGGGGACTAAATTGGGTCCCCCATGACAACTGGCTGCAGGCCCGCTAATTATCCCCCCTTCCTCCTACAGAGGCTCACACACTACCAGAGCTATGAATAGGCGGCTCACCTCTCAGACCCCACCCCATCTGAGGTCTAAATTTGGAACACAATTGAAATAGCCTAAAGAAACCCTGTCAGAAGATAACAAAGAATAATATTGACCCTGCTTCATTAGGCCTGTTTCGTACAAGTGCAGAGAGGCAGGCTCTGGCCCCAATGTGACATAACTGTGCCTATATGTGCCAGTGTTCACTCATCTTGAATTTCACATTTAAATGACTGCAGCCAGGCCATATATAAGCACAGTGATAATTAGTAGATGTGTTTCTGCCTATAGGAAGTGTGTTTTTATGCATCACCTAAAAAAGCAGCAGAGTGGAAAACGTTAAGGCTACATGTTGGTCTGCTGCAACCTTGGTGTGTACTTTTATTTAATAAGAGCGACGCATGATAGAAAAATGAAATGTATCCCATTGCAAACAGCATCCCCGCATGTCAAAACAGTGACGGAAACAGCAGTGATCACAGCATGATCATCCCATCAGTCCATCAGAAACATGCATCGTTTACTTTGCAGATTTGTGGCAAATGCATTCAAATCATATCGCACAGACTCGTGTCAGCCTAAAACAAGCATGACGTAAGTCCTGTGCAAACACCAAGGTGTCTGAACTGAGTTTAGGTGGGTTTATCCTCCACTACATCTCTGCTAATGTCCATGTGGGAAGCAACACAGAACACATACCACAAGACAAACATACTCACCAGAAAAATTGGGGCTTGAGAAAGCTCCCACGCGGATTGGTCCGCGTCGTCGTCGACGCCGGTGACGTTGCGCACCGAAACACGTGGGCCACGGTATCTGGAGCTCACATAAACAAAGCCACATTGGGCAGACTGGATAGTCGAAGCTCGCGTCGCTGTCGGTGCGCGGAGTCACTCTGTTTGCCTGCTTGGCATTGCTTGTACCGACGCTCATGATTTGGAGCTTTTACCCAAATTGATGAATACCACCTACATGCTTATCGCATGGACAGAAAGCCACGATCCTGATGTGAAAGAGGTAAGACTCGTCTCTTTCTTGCAGCGTGATCTCCGGCTGCGCTCGTCTTTCACGGTTTCTCCGAAATCTTTTTTAAAGCTCTTTTTTCCCATCTTTGCGCTGAAATCACCCAAAACTCAGTCTGACTCAGACTATTCGGATCTGCAGATTTGAATGGTATTTAATGACACATTTGAGCTTTCTGCTTTTTTAGACAAGTTGTCACTAGTGTCAAGTGCGTAAAGTTGGTGTGTTCAAGTTGAACCACCCGGTAACTTAAACTAAAGAAAAGGACGACTTATTCGGTTTGATTTTTTAATTTCTATAGCCTGGGCACGTATATTGTTCAAATCCACCAGAACACTGAATCAAATGTGCGTTGCGTAATTGGAAAAGGACTGTGGTTTGCGCGCAATTGTGAAAATTCATACTGAATTCATCTGTGATCTCCTGGTCATTTTTTAAGATGTGGTATGATCTAGTAAATGCCAAAGGTTTGTGTTTTATTAGGGGAAAAACCAGAACAGAGTCGCTTTCTTCAGTCTTGACACCCACACACCAGCTCCTGACATTACCCATTTCAAGTGTCACCGGAAAACTGTCAGAAGACTTGAGGTAGGACGTGAAGAGATGATTTACAACTACAGAAGATAGATGTGTTACTGTTTTATTTTACCCTAAAATCACTCACTTGTGTAAATTAGTGGAGAGTTTGAACTGGACATTTTATATAATTTTACTTTTACTTCAGCTGCAAAACTTTTCCCTTCCAGTTTAAACATGTATTTGAAAAATTCTGATGTGTTTGCACCGATCTGGTTTTCAGCCATGCCCTGCGTTCAGGCTCAGTATGGATCATCACCTCAAGGAGCCAGTCCTGCTTCCCAGAGCTACAGCTACCACACCGCAGGAGAATACAGCTGCGACTTCTTAACACCCGAGTTTGTTAAGTTTAGCATGGACTTGACCAACACTGAGATCACAGCTACTACTTCCCTACCAAGTTTCAGTACATTCATGGACAACTATAACACCAGTTACGACGTCAAACCGCCCTGTCTGTATCAGATGCCCCACTCCGGAGACCAGTCCTCTATCAAAGTGGAGGACGTCCAGATGCACAGTTACCATCAGCAGAGCCACCTGCCACCTCAATCGGAGGAAATGATGGCTCACTCTGGGCCTATGTACTTCAAACCCTCCTCGCCCCACGCCCCAAGTACACCAAATTTCCAGGTTCAGCCTAATCACATGTGGGAGGACCCTGGCTCCCTCCACAGTTTCCACCAGAACTATGTTGCGGCCACGTCTCATATGATAGACCAGCGGAAGAATCCGGTGTCGAGGCTTTCGCTCTTCTCCTTCAAACAGTCCCCGCCTGGTACTCCTGTTTCCAGCTGTCAGATGCGGTTCGACGGGCCGCTGCACGTCTCCATGAACCACGACAACCCGGGTGCGCACCGCGGCCCGGACGGCCAGAGTTTCGCGGTGCCCAGCGCTATAAGGAAACAGGCTGGTCTGGCCTTTCCTCACTCCCTGCAGCTCAGCCACGGGCACCAGCTGGTGGACAGCCAAGTGCCATCGCCTCCGTCCCGAGGATCTCCGTCAAACGAGGGTCTGTGTGCGGTGTGTGGGGACAACGCAGCCTGCCAGCATTATGGAGTGAGAACCTGCGAGGGCTGCAAAGGATTTTTCAAGGTGGGCTGAAATGACAGCAGCAGTAATGAATAAGTGTACTGTTTTTACGTCAGCGATTCAGTCTGTGATTATTATTCTCTGCGTAGTGTGTTAAATGCTACCCAAATACTTAAAACAATAAATCACACACACAAAAAACACTTTTACTGAAAGCTATGCAAAATGTTATTAAGGAACAGCTTGCAGTGCGCTCGTTAAAAAAAACACCTATATGTCAGTCATACATGTCCACACACTAAATGAAAATGAAAAATAGCCACTAATATGTATTAGCTGATGGTCTCTACTTCTTGTTGGCACAACAGAGTCCAAAACATGCAATTTGAATGATATCGTTTTCATCCTTTTAGTTTTTCCACGTTGTGCACGAACCATTCGGTTTGTACACAGTGCGTAGCCTTGGAAATGGGCCCAAAGAGTGAAAGTGTGTCTTTTTCTCTCTCTCTCTTTCTCTTCCCAGCGCACCGTACAGAAAAATGCAAAATACGTGTGTTTAGCGAATAAAAACTGTCCTGTTGACAAACGCCGGAGAAACCGTTGCCAGTTCTGCCGTTTCCAGAAGTGCCTTGTCGTCGGAATGGTGAGAGAAGGTACGTTTGAGCCGTGCATTAAATTATTTTGGTCCCAGCAGTCAGCGTTACCGCTCGGACACGCTGGGAACCGCGCGTAATACAGCGCATGGGTTGTGAGCGCATCTACGTTCAGGCATTTGCGCACACCACCTGGCGTGTGCGTTACTGACTTATACATATATCGAATTTTTTTTTTTTTTTTTTTTTTTTCAATGCATTG
>VUQH01032526.1:0-31536 GCA_015106775.1 Etroplus canarensis | reverse complement strand
TACCATCCAAACCCAAAAGTCCCCAGGAGCCCTCCCCTCCCTCGCCGCCGGTCAGCCTCATAAGCGCACTCGTTAGGGCCCATGTGGACTCCAACCCCTCCATGTCTGCTTTGGACTACTCCAGAGTAAGTGAATATATCAATGCCAGAAATAATAATCATAATAAAAACACAGGCAACATTTCGAAAAAAAGGAAGAGAAAAAAGTTAACTGTTATTCAGAGAGAAGACAGACAGAACAAGATCGACGGCCTTTTAAATTTATCACCCTGAAAGTGTCCTGCAATACATCGCTGAATTCCAAACTTTGCCAGGCTTTTAAGGTGGCATATTTTAAGTGAAGTGCATTGAAATGCAGAACTTAATAATAAAAAAAGGAGACATGAATCCAACGGTAAAAAATTTCTCTCTCTCTCTCTCCCTCTTGGAAATGGGCATTTGCAATTTCACGGATTATATATTTTAAAGGACCTCATTAAGTCGCTGTTTAAATTAAATTCCAGTTCCAGGCTAACCCTGACTACCAAATGACTGGAGACAACACTCAGCATATCCAGCAGTTCTATGATCTCCTGACGGGCTCCATGGAGATCATTCGAGGCTGGGCGGAGAAGATCCCCGGTTTTTCTGATCTACCGAAGCAAGATCAAGATCTCCTCTTTGAATCCGCCTTCCTTGAACTTTTTGTCCTACGGCTGGCATACAGGTGAGGCTGAGTAATTACTAAATAAAACAATCAAGGCTTTGGATAATCATCAGTCCCTCCTTCAAGCTTCATTGCTTTTGGCTTTATTAGCGGCCCAATAATTAGATGGCTCTTGAATCCACATTTATCGCCAAGCTTAATTAATTACATTTTGTTAATAACTGCAGGTCCAATCCAGTGGAAGGAAAACTTATTTTTTGTAACGGAGTGGTTTTACACAGACTACAGTGCGTCCGTGGATTTGGAGAGTGGGTGGACGCTATCGTGGAGTTTTCTTCCAACTTGCAGAGCATGAATATAGACATCTCAGCTTTCTCCTGCATCGCAGCTTTGGCCATGGTAACAGGTGCGTAAAAGCGGCTAAAAAAAAAAAATCTGGATGCGTTACGACGCCAGTGTAAAGAGATCATTAATGCGTCAGAAATAATTTCTCCCTGTCTTCTTTCCTTTAATTTTTTCAGAGCGACACGGACTTAAGGAGCCCAAGAGAGTCGAGGATCTCCAAAACAAGATCGTCAACTGCCTCAAAGATCAAGTGACATTCAATGGCGGTGGCTTGAATCGTCCCAACTACTTGTCAAAACTCTTAGGAAAGCTCCCAGAACTGCGCACACTATGTACCCAAGGTCTGCAGCGTATCTTTTACCTAAAGCTAGAAGACCTAGTCCCTCCGCCAGCAATAATTGACAAACTTTTCCTCGACACCCTACCTTTCTGAGTCTGACTCAATGGCGAGACCTCAAAGAACTTCCAAAAGACTGTTTGTGTCAGACTCTGACAGATTTTTAACGTTGTTATTTCTGAATATTTGCAAGCTCCATGTGCTAACAGAACAACCATATTATGACTAAGAATTCGTGAAAAAGTAAGAGGAGGAAAAGACGGAAAGCCTGATGGCTCTGCAGGCCTTTTTAAGTCCTTGAATTGTTTTGGGTTTTTTTTTCTTTCTTTTTTTTCTTTTCGTGCCAAACAACTGAATCATCACTGGGACATCCTCTCCAGTGGATAAATTGTCAACACATTTAACTTGCAATCATTTACTGTTTATTTAACATCGGCTCTACTGATTCAGCATACTCAGATGTAATATATTCCATTTATATAGAAATATATAAACTCACGCACACACGCTGTATATTACGATAGATTATGTGATGCCTCCAATGCATCGGTTTATAACATGTGTAAAAAGTTTGTTATAATGGAAAATATTTAATTTTCTTTTCTCTTTTGACTCGTGCCTATGTGTTTCTGACAGGATCCCAAAAGTATCCAGAAAAGACAACGCATGATCCAGTTTTCTTTCCCTCCCCCCCTTTTCCCTTTTCTTTTATAGGCACTTGCTGAGGTGATGTCTATATATAATATATACCGGACACTATGTAGTCTGCTAGATTTGATACAGATTCGTAGTTATGGCACTCCTTTTATGTATGACGCATATGTGGAAAAATATTTCATCTGTATAGAAAATGAGGGACCCATGGTGTTTGTAAAACTGTCAGACATTCCTTGTTTGTATGTGCTGTAAGTATTGTTGCTGTTGAATATAAACGTTTCTATATATTTATTATTTCTCTTGCCAAGAGCTACACTAAGCATGGTGCAATTTAAACGATTTCAAACCATCCAAGTTCATGCTGAGCACGTTGTCTATGTTTTATGTCTTATAAGCGTCTAGGTAGTTATGATTTGACACGTTTTGGAAATGAAAAATCCCATCTTATATGAAGAGGTTCATGAGTGTGTGAAATAGGCCTACATCTTTGGCATCACGGTGTACTTACAACTTCTGTAACGCATTTGGTGCAGAATTCAAAAACTTTAGAGAGAAAGAATTATTTAATGTTTACAAATAAAACTTTGAAATCAATTCTTTGCTAAACACTTTCTCTGAAATTTATTCAGACATTTACAATCCCTGAGAGAGAGAGAGAGAGAGATAGAGGGAGAGAGAGAGAGAGAGAGAAAGCGAGAGACAAGAAGAAATAACGCATTTTTTTCTAATTCAAATTTATTCAGTAAATTCCCCCAAAGTATCGCGATTAGCGCTCAGGATTGTTTGCGCAAAAACAAACGTTTTGATAATGACACCGCAGTAATAATAATAATAATTTCCGTTTTCGTCCTATTTTAAATAAATGTGATATAACGCAGAGATATTTAGATGAAACGAATAAAGTAAGTTATTGCTTTAAAAGATGAAATATTTCCTAATGGCAGGCAAGTTTTAACACAGCTTTACAGAGGCACATATGAACAATCTGACAATTTCAGCCGTTTATTGTTTTTTCATTATACTAAGCTTATGTTTATTTCATTAAAATAAAATTGAATCCGCTTATAATTTAGGGGGATTCTAAAGTGTTATTATTTCGAATATTTAAAAAAACACAAAAGCGACAATTTCATTTGTCTGCCCTTTGCGGAGAAAAAAAAAGAAGTGGCGCAACAGATTAAATCTAGCATGAAGCAGAATTTCTTAAACAATAAGAAGGTGGGATTTTAGGTTATAATCCAGCTGATTTCTTTGGATGTTCTTTTCTTTGATGTCGCGCTGATGAATGTTTAACTTTATGGATCTGGACAGTCATTCCCTCGTTGCCTTAGAGTCAGGGGATTATAAGAAAGCGATGTCCACCCTTACAGTATTCCAGTTTCTATACGAGATGATTTTTGCGCTTCCGCTTCACTGACCTTTTCCAATTTAAAATCAGACTTTTAACCTATCCTGCCGACAAGCCAGATCAGAGCCAGAACTAAACAGCTTTATAGTCAGCTGTTTTCTAACAGTAAAAAAAAAAGGGAAAAAAAAGAAAGACGGGCGCATGCAACTTCCCATTACAAATAAGAAGAAAAGTCAGTTGAAAAGTACACATGCTGTTTTTTAAATGTGGAACTTGCTTTGCGCACAGGTAGAGCAACCTTCGGGTTCCTGCACAGTTGTCTGTGAGATTTAAACGAGGAAAGATTTGATGATGGGCAATAAGGAACCCTTTCTATGCCGTTGCACAACTTTTAAAATAAATAAACGGGGCCGATGCTTGATGAAAATACTACGTGACCGAATTTGTTTTAATAGTTTAATAATATGCCAGCTTTTACCCGAAACTCCGTGTGTCTGGTTTCTTCTGCACCATACCCTGCATCATGTATTAAAATGCACAGGTAGAATTTGCCTCTGTAGGCTACATCCTTTAATCCGATGCACTGATTGCTCCTATGCGATTGCGGTGCGCATCACGTCTGCATACTGCGGACTGTGAAGGAAATAATATAAGTCGTTTAGAAACGTATACAAAACGGCAGTGATTAGTCTGCACAAAGTGAAGCAGGGCCGCTGTCACTAAGCCTTTCCTTTAGTCTGTCAGAGGAGAGAAGTGACGCGAAGCTCTGAGGCATGTCTGGGACTTATCCACAATGATTCTACATTTATCACATGATCAAGATGAAGGGAACAGCTTATTTTGAGAGATATTAGCAGCAGGCAATAAATTGTCTAAATAATTAGATCGTCACCGTAAAGTGGTAATTCCAAGGCAAATTGGGATTATGCTCAGAACCAGTTTGCTGACATTTAGCAGATCTGTTGAAAGGGTGCATTACAATGTCACAAGTTTCCTCTATTGACTCTAAGTACAGTTAGGTTTTATACATGTCTATCTCAATACAATAAAACATGACACATGTAGCTAACACTTCTGTCAGTGTTTGTGCATGATTATACATGCTGGAGGACTTTGAGTCTCCATTTATTAAGTGCTTAATTTCTTCCCCACTCTGGACACCAGTGAAAGGTTAGGCGTGATTGTGTGAGCATAAGTTGGTCTACAAGAAAAGAAAAGAAATCATTTTTCAGTTTTACAGTCTTATGTTAAGCCCCTGCACACAGAACAACACCTAAAAGTCAGCAGGTGAAGGTGGCTATCTTCTGAGAGCAAAGCCTGCATATCAGCTGCTAAGTGCTCACACTGAAGGCAAAAAAAAAGACACTGAATTAAAAATCTCAGAACACACATAAACTCTGCACACTGTGGCAGATTTGGATTATGTTGCATGCTATTATGTTGCAGGCCACTTTTTTGTTTTTGACAAATTCACGAGTGTATATAGTGGCTTTAGAGTGCTGTGACTGTGGTGTAGGTGTTTAATTTGAAGATCATTTCAACTTTTGACTCACCATTATTGTTTTTATTACAATACATAATTTTTTCAACATGTTTTGATTGATTTATTTTAAATCAGACATCTAATGTGTTAATCGCAAGCTGAAAGGACAAGGGAGATCACTGCTTCATCTGGTGCCTTAAGTGGGAGACCACATGACTGCATGGGAACTTCATAGACATCTCAAGAGCAACCCTCATTTCTGCTCAAAATGCTACCAGGACTGCATTTGGATAGAACAGCAGTATAATATTTTTAATCTGTAGAAACAAAGAGTAGCACTCAGTGGGGCTTGAGTTAGAATAATAATAAAGATGCACAAATACATATGACACAAACTTCTGTGCAACATAGTACAAAACTGCTAACCTACATGCTGCCCACTGATGCACATCTGCACAAAATGTATTTGCTCTCTGCAGATACAGCAAGTGGGCTGTGGTCAGAATATTTATTTTCTCTGACTTGGATAAAATGTAGTCAAATGCAAATTACAGATTTCCTTTTTGACTTTTATAGTTGCCTTTTATAGTTGTCTTTGAAAGTTATTTTGAGGTACCAGGTGAGATGAAAGCTTGTGTAGTGGAGCCATATGACTACACACCACACCATGGTCTTTATTACCTGTACCTGGCTGTCTTTCAAATGAAGGGCATTTAAACAGCTAAGGTTACATTTATTGTGTCATTTCATCAGCCTTTGATGATGTACATCTTTTCAATAATTCTGCCACTTTTCATTCACCCAGTGCATTCAATCTTCACTAAACTTCAGCATCACTTTCTTTCATGTTACCTTTCTCTCTGTTTAGGCAGTGAAGCACTCTGCTGTGCAAGCCTGCAGTAAAACATGTTGATTACACAACTTATGAATCTCATGAGTCCTGCCGACTATAGCTCTAAACAAAATGAATGAATAATGAGTTGAAAGATGGCCCTTTGGATATGACTGTCTATAGTTATATTACTGTGACTATTTGATTTACCATATTGAAATGCTGATGATTGTCCAATAAATAATGCAAAAAGCTGATTTCCAAGCGGTGAGGCAGGAAAAGAAATCCACCTTGCATATAGATGGAGGTGAGCCATGTCTGTCCCTCTCAGCCTGTGGCCCAGAGCAGCTTTATCATTCATAGGACTAAACAGACAATCAATTCAGCAGCCATGTATGAAGGATGAAGGGATGCGACAAGCTGTGAATGATGAGAAGCCAAAAATCAAAGGCCTCACTCCTTCTTAGCTCTAATAGCCATTACCAGCCCAGACAGCACCAGTAAAATGAGGTTAATCATTCGCACAGATCCTTTCAAAGAAGATTGACTGAACTTGATGTCTAGTCAGATCACTCATAAATATTTACTTCATATTAAACAGCTGTGTGTGCTCTGTTATCGCACATTGATTTCTGACGGATGCCATAAAATTATTGTTTCAAGTGTGGTCAGTAAAATCCATTAATGTAATGCTTGCACCAAGACTCAATTATGCTAACCACAAGAAATTAATAATGCAATGAAATTGACAGAACATAATGTTGGAGAGGGGTTTCTTTAGGTTTTTTCTTGAAAATTTATATATAGGGTAAAAAAAAAAGAAAGGGTGTTTTGTTTGTTTTTCATGACTGCAAACTAAAAGAGCTTAGATAGTACATTCACTGCTGATAGATGTCCAAATTAAATAGCCCCATACTTTAGGGCTACAGATTAAGTTTATGGGCACAGCATGTATCAGTATTGAACACATGGGCTCAGTCCTTTGACCTTATTGACAAAATGAAATCGGAAATTTCCTTTATAGAAAGAGTTAATGTTTCCTCAGGCAGACATGTTTCCGATTCAATTAGTTTTAATGAAGCCGGTGCTCAGTGGTTACTGAAGTAGAAAAAACAGGCATAAATGCCTGATGGTAATAGAGGACATATTAAGGAGGAAGGGATCAGACACACAGTGCATGCTTCTAAGTGGCGAAAAATGCCTCTATCAGGCTGGTAGGAGCTAGTGGCTTGGGAAGCAATGAATTGTATGAGCCTCAAATGATGCATTTGGTCTCTGGGGCGAGGCTGGAGGAGGTTGAGGAGCAAACTGTAAAACAGATGAAAGAAGAATCAGCTCTTGATGACACACAGTGGGGTATCACAAGTGGGCAACAATGTTCACCAAAAAATCTAATTTGAAAAATGTTATCCCAAGAGCCAAGCTATTCAGTCATTTTCAGTGTGGAACTATTTCATGCAATTATTCATTTACTTTTTTTTTTTTTTAAGAAAGAATAACACATTTATACCTCCAATTTGTACACTGTTAACAATCTGATTGAATGCAGGGATACAAACTATCCCTCCATCTGATGTCAGACTGTAAAATGTCAACATGGTCAGATGCACTGGCTCTGTTCCCATAAGGATATGCCCTTATCCTGTGTTACGGTTTGTGCTGTTGCTCCATGGTAAAGTGAAAGCACACCCATGCACATGTAATCTGTTCATGCCTTTGGGTCAAATCATGTGCGTGGCCTAACATCTTCCTAGTGTTACACTTCCTCTGTATGCTGCCTGATTTACATGTATTTAGTCTTGCTAAATGAAAGCAATCACACTTTTCAAAGCAAATACCTAGAATTTAAGTTGCTTACCATGTAACAGCATCCTTCTCTATTGTCCTAGAGTACATTCTAGAACTTCTGTCATTTCCTTCTTAAGTGCCTCCCTAGAGCTGGCAGGTGTGCACTTTAATTAAAAAGACAGTAAATCACAGCAGAGGTTATGAGTTTTATTTGGACAAATGCACAACTATATAGAAATTACATGGAGGAATTTTTGAATGTTCAAATAAAAATAAACGAGCTCTGTCATTCCTCAATTAAATAAGCCAACACAAAACAGTCTTGAACAAATGTTTATTATTTATTTATTTATTTTTTGCAGCTCCTTTGACTTCTTCTTTCTAAGTGCATTTTTACTTCCAATTTTTTGGGGTTTTTTTGTTTTTTGTTTTTGAAAGGACTTTCACTTCCAAGTGGAATCTCAGTAGAGCTCAAATTAAATTGGGAGATGGGAAAACGAGAGCTTGGTTGAATGTGATCTTTTTTATGATGACTAACTGTAGGTAAACAAGTCTGAAATTCACTCACACTTCAATGCATATTAAGGGCATCTGAGGCCTCTGTTTTTGTTCTTGAATGCATACACTATATCCATGTAATCACAGCAAAACTGATGCATGGATGGTTTTACAAATCTCCCACAGAATGAATTAAGTACACAATGAAGGGTGATAAAGTGCAAGTAGATTGAACGGGGTATTCTTGAAGGGTCAAGAGGGGAATATGATGTGTGTTGGACAGAAGGGAAGGCGAGAGGGGGCTGTGGTGTGTGTATATTTGTGTGTGTCACAACAGACAGAAGAGATCCAGCCCAGGCCCCCACACAGCTTTGTCATATCACTAGGAGATTAGGAACACACATGTCAAGCTAGGCACAGCCTGCTGCAATAATGCACCTGCCAGCTCTCAAGATCCACTCAACCCTTGTTCAACCTCTTGTACCTACATGCAAACACAAAAGCACACACTTATACATGTACCATTATAATACTCTCACCCTCAGCAGACCTTCTAATATGTACTGAAAGACTCAAAGAAGTCATTTAAGATCAGAAGTAATCACAATAATTGGAAACAGCACTAAACTTGTCAGACAAAAGCAGGACAAATAAATAAAATGCATTAGGAGTATTGAGGTATGTTAAAGGAAACTGTACTTCAGCACACATACAGGGAGAAACTCACAAAATATCAAAGTTATGAAAAGGTTGAGAGCTGGAAAAAAGTGGATATTTTACATGAAAAGCCTGACAGTAGAAGGTCGTTGTCTTTCTTCCTGACAGAGTTCCTTGAGAATAGCAGAGAGTGGAGGCTCAAAGAGATTCATCTCCACCAGGATCCAAGGTCATCCAACCTAGTCATTCTAGAAGCACATGAAAAATATGGACTGAAGACTCGAGGTGTTCTTTCCCCCAAAAAGGAGTGTAGAGGGAAGACTCTGACTGAAGAGAATCACTGACCTTCAAACAAGCTCTCTATCCATATAGAGTAGGGGAAGACATGCACAATCCATCAAAAATGCACATGAACTTTCCCTCTTCAAATAGTTCCTGCTTCAATAGCAGTCAATGGATCAACTATGAATATTGCATGTGCTGAATTGAAGGGAATCAGATTGAATTCACAGTGAAAAAAAATCTGTAATATCATACTTCAAGATGAAATCTCAAAAATGTAGATTTGAGGGTAAACATTTTGAGTTGCAATTAATGACCAAGTAAATGGTAAATTTAAACCCTTTTTTGTTATTCATAACACAAACCTTCTGCAAACAAAAAGGCATTTAAAATATAAAGAGAATAAAAGATATAATACAAATAAAAATTTGTAAAAATGAAAAAGAGCATCCACCCTATAGTCATGAAATTGCCTTTTGCCACAGTCTCTCTTCAGGAATGGAAAGATCAGTGTTAATTTCAGCCAGTTTTTGATTGGATGAACCTGGCTCCCTCTTGCACGACATGGATACCACAGGTCAGTGGCTGGTGCAGTGTTGCATGAAACAAACAAATAGAAAAAGGCACCTTGTGGCACTTGACTCTCACCAGAATGCAACTGACGGCAAGCTTGCCAGCATCCTATAATAACGACCAGTGCCTCATAACCAAAGAATGAGAGAGAGAGAGAGAGAGAGAGAGAGATGAGGAGGGGTACAGGGATCTGAGAGAAAAAAGAGTCAGGAAAAAGGGAAAAATGAATTGAACTGAATTGAAACGAATAAACATGGTTGTAAAAGAAGACATGTTTGTGATTTAAAATCCAGAAAAATACCAATAAAAAATAGTTATAATGAACTGCAAAAGTACTGAATGCAATAATATGTAGAAAGGATAAATATAGATAGAGAAGATAAAGAATACAGATACGGAGTAGAAGTGAGCAAAGTTTGACAGTAGCAGAAATACACGTCTAGTGTTTTAAAGTACTCTTTGCTTTCAAACAACAGACATATATTTATGAAAGGAAAAAATCTTAACACAATGCTCAAACACCTCTTATTTTTATTTCTTCTGCCAACTAACAGTGCATAACCACTGCTTTGTTTTAGTACAGTAAGTGTGGGCTTGCCTTTAGGAGCAACATGGTGGTTGTAACATCACAGATATCTACTATAGTTATCTAATGCTAATCAGCAGAAATATACACACACACACACACACACCGAAAAAGTCATTAAGACTTCCACCAATGTTACACATCCATCAATGGGTCTTCCAGAGTACAGTGGCATATGTGAAGTAGTTGCATTAAGTCTTTTATGGTTCCAAGAATACAGCTGCATAAATTCTGAGAAGCTGCCTTAAATTAATTGTGCCATTTAGGTCTATATACTATAAGCTTGAAAATAGAAAATGAAGTGCATATGACACTAAAAATGCATTTTTTGGCTGCTCCCTTGTATTCTCCACCTAGGAGTCGTCACAGTGGATTAATCCGTATTCGTAATTTGGCAGAGGTTTTACGCCGGATGCCCTTCCTGATGCAACCCTCCATGGCGAGAGGGGCTTGTGTTCCCATAAACTTACCAAATTTCAGTAGACTGTTTCTCATCTCGCTTGAGGCTCAAGACAACATTAGCCACTAAAATTTTGAACACTTGGCAATTTAGTTTTATTGCAAGCAATGTATAGATGCAAGAGAAGCAGAGTGTTTGGAATGGATGTCTTTAATTCTGCTGCATCAACGTTAACAATCCTTCATGAGTTTGACAATGCTATCCAAATACAATGCCACGTTCTCTTATTTTTTTTCTTAAATGTAGTGAAGACATGCACATAAAGCCCTGTTTCAAAAAATGTTGGGATGCAGAATAAAATATTTTTAATTTAATATCAATATGAGGCTGTTAAAAAGTCTGGGAACATGCCAAATCTTGGAACATCTCAGAACTAATTATCACAACAGCTCAGTGACATGATTTGGTATAAAAAGGGTATCCTACAGATGCTGAATCTTTCAGAAGTAAAGATGGGAAGTGACCACTCTGTGAAAGACCACAGACTGTAAAAGATACACAAAGCAAACATGACAATATCTACTGGTTTATGAAGCTGTTTTAAAATTTCAGAGTTAGCATTATAGCTGTTAACATGTTAGCTTTTTCTATAGCCAGAAGTGATCATATTTGGATTAATGGTTGGAATTCTACATTACTGATTAATGCTAGTTTGGTTTGCCACATCGATAGATTATAGCGGCGCATACCATATACTGATAACTTCTAATTAGTGCTAAGGAAAGTGGAACACCAACTGCCTGGATGGTGTTTTAGGATAATTAACTGCAAATTAAGCCAGGAGGGGCTTGTGTGTGTGTGCTAAAATTTGTGCCAAATTACTCATGTGGTTTTATCTATGGTGGCAACTTTTTGGGAACATTCAGCTGAAGGTCCATAATAGTTAATGTAACTTGTAGTTAAAGTACTGTTAGTGGTCAGTAAGTCTTGAAAAATACTTTATAAATGTGAATACATTATGTTAAAATGCTCCAAAAGGTTTAAATACAGTCAAGAGGCTCTACAGCCACAGCTACAGCCACTTGTGTTAGAATCCACCATTTACTTGCTTTTGAAAGACTGTGTACACAAATAATTCAACAAATTAAGAATAATGCTTCTCGACTTAAAACACCACAGTTTGGTAATTTCACCATCATCTATGGTACACAATAGTATTAAAAAAAATTCAGAGAATCCCAAAATTGACGTACCCTAATCATGGGATTAACCTGAAAACCCTCTGAATGGATGTGATCTTCTGATTTTTATAAATCAGAGATACTGTGTCCTCCAGGCTAAAGAGGAGAGGGACTACTGTATGAGGCTTGTAATCAGCACACAGTTCAAATGTCAGCATCTGTGATTGTATGGGAGTGCATTAGAGCACATAATGGATAATTTGCTCAGCTGTGAAGACACCTTGAATGCTGAACGATATATAGAGACAGTTGCTATTCTGGAAACATCTTTTTCAGAAAAAAAAGACATGGCCAAACCACACCTGTCCTGTAAAAAAAGAAATGGCATACTACTGACCGCGTTGTAATCCAGAAAAGAGAGACATTAGCAATGTTCAGCACATTAAGAAACAAAAAATGAGATACAAAAGGCCCCAAAATGTTGAGCAGCTGACACCCCACTATAAAAAAAATGGGAAAATACTTTGCTGAACAAAATTATAGACATCAAAGTTCTCTGTTCCCGTATGTTTATAGAGTTTTGTTTAAAAAATGTGAAGCAACACATTGGGGAACATGCTACTATACCACCTTTTTTGGAATATGTTGCAGACTTTAAAATAAATATTATTTAAACAACCAAGACAAGATTGCAAAGTCAACATTTGAGATATTATATTATATTATATTATATTATATTATATTATCCCTGACTCATCTGACCATCCATGCAAAATTAAGAAAAAAGTCTGGTAAGGTGGAGGTAGAGAAGTGAGGAGGGGGTAAGAAAAGGGACAAGAGAGGTTAGAGTGAATGTAGAACAGGACAGCCAGCCTGTGATAAGATGAGGAAAATAAGTCTGATTATCACAGAGACCAGGAGCATTAGACAGACAGTTGAGAGTCATCTCAAAACTCAGGAGAGAAAAGGCAAGACAAGAGGTCACAATTATGCCCCGCTTGCTGCACTCCCCTCCTTCTCATGAAGTCCTCTAATATATTCGGTTAGTTCCTGTATGGCACGGAGGGGAAATTCTAATTAAAGGGTGGGGGGAATTTTGACACATGTGAGGCAGAGATCAATATTTAGCACCATAATCAGCCATTCTTGATGGCTTGGCGGTGTCACTGTGAGCAGACTACGACTCTCCATTAGAGTGTTTGGGAAGGAGCAGACAGGCAGGCGAGCAAGTAGCCAAACAGGCAGCCAGCACAGAAGCACCAAATTCCCAGCCATCATGAATCAAAGCAAGCGATGTCTTTTGTGCTCCATTTTGCTTTGCTTTTTATCTTCATTCATCCTCTTAAAGGAGAAAAGTGAACTCTGTCAGACTGCTTTGTGAAAGTGATGCAGGTGGAAAAAGAAAAGAAAGAAAAATGCCATCGAGAAGATATGGTAAATCAGAAGGAAGTGCAGCTGTAAGGATTTTGGACTTTAATATGATTGTAAGGCACACAGATGGCGTTGTCCGTAGAGTGATTTCTCTTTTGGTTTGACAGTGGTTTGTTTTAATTTCAAACAGTGGTGGTACAAAAACGTAGAGCCTCATCGTAAAAGTAATACCATAGTAGAAAAACAATCAATTACAAATAAAAGTCCTGCATTAAATATGTTATGTAAGTAAAAGTACAAAAATATTTCATTCAGAATTCATGGAGTGAAAGTACAACATAGCATGAAGTACAAATTGTCCAGTAATGTACAAATGCTTTCAGATTTGTGCTTAAGTGCAGTTATATCCCAGCAATGATCAAAAATATATATTAAGTAGTTGCTAATGAGCAATAAAAAGACACACACACACACACACACACACACACACACCTCTACTTGTAAAACTTAATTTGTGAGAGCCATATGACACAGCCATCAGTTATGGGGACAGGACTTTCCTTTGGTTTTCCAGGTCTCTAATAATTAAGGTGGGTTACAAAAAATCAAGTGACTATTAATGAACTTGAAATCTTTATTTCATGAAAAAAAAAAATATAGTTGTCACCACTGTGACTAATGGGGACTCTTCTAATTTGCATATATACTGAAGTTCTGCATTTGATCACATGAGGAGACCCAACCTGAAGGAAATTTAAACATTACAAATTATAAGTGCCTAGGTATGCATATCTATTCACTATACTCATATGGTACACTTAGAGTTTACTATTTTTATAATAAAATGAAACTGTTAAAATCACAGACACACACACACACTCACACACATATACACACACACACACACACACAACATTTGTGGTATGGGAACAGTTCAGCTCAGCTGACATGGATAGTGACCACTGACTTAGTATTAAGAACATGGTGTTGTTTCTAGAGGGCAAGGAGAGAGGGCGGGGGGCATGAGGAGGTGTGTGTATATGTGTGTAGGTGGGATGTGGGGGAGGCAGCCCAGGCCAGGTTGTCCCCTGTCTCCATGTGTCAACCCATCTCCTTGTTCTTGCATGTCACTGACACACACGTGGGTACTTACCAACCCAAGTTGCTCCAATTAATGGCTGTCCCACTGCGCTGTCCGATGTGCAGTGTGCTAGCCTGGGTGACAAGTTAGGGTCTGGGATCTGTCTCTCCAGTGACATAAGGAAGGAATTTTAAGAGGGAGACGTGATGCAAACACACACCGGCTCATGCTGCGCCCAGATAGGTAGATAACAAAGACTCTTGTAAATGAGTGGCAGAGAGGAAGGCATTGAGGATTCTCTAATTACTCGCTGCAATCTATCTAAGTCACTGGCCTTCTAATTTGATTTATCAGAATGCATGAAATCCCTTGGAATAATGCCCTTATTAGAAGGACAGAACTGACGGGGGGACAAGAGGTCTGCTGAGATGAGGAGGGGAGGGGAGATTTGAGCATCAATTACAGTCAAAAGGAGAATTAATAGTTATTAATCCACAAACATAGCTATCGTTCTCTCTGCTAACTCTCTACCACTTGGGGACAATCCTTTTCACACTTGAAACCACCTCACATGTGCATAGTCACACATGCTGTACTTTGACAGGATTTTTTTATTTGACACACACCAGCATCCATATAAACATTAACATAAAAAGATTCAAACATACTTGCGCATAAAGAAAACAGCTGCGCAAATACACATGCTCAGGAAGCCAATATAAAACTAGTACTGCAGAGTACAGCACTGCATGTTTAAAAAAATAATTCATGTGTATAAGCAGTAACAACAGCAGCAAAAGCCAGATGCCATAAATATCCCTAATACTCTAGATGGTTGAATCATTTTGCCCACCGGTAGATCAAAGGTCTTTAACTCTTTAACTAAATTTTTGACTGACAAATTCAATTGCTGTCAGTATTCCAGGACCCTCAATGTAATATGTGCATTTTGATTCAATTTTCCCTGCAAATACATACATATACATATTGTTTATCTGGTTACAAGCACAAAAAAATCAATACTTATATCTGTGCTTTGTCATTCCTAAGTGCATCATGAAATAGCAAGATATCCCTCTAATTGAATCCAACAAAACCACATAGATTGTTAATTTTGTGCTATTAAGCTTTTCCAACATTTACAATGTCTTCTTTTTGCCTGTTGATGACTCTTGTTTGTCTCCTTGTATGGGAAAATAACATTTTATGTATTTTAAAATTTAATTTAAAAAGGTCAATTTCTAAACAAATAACAATAAATCAGAGATGAAGGATACTGGTATCATTTCCAAGGAGTGGAATTCAAAGTACAAAGGAAGAGTTTTCCTAAGCTTATATCATTAGGAACAGAAAAATGTCAGTATACTGCAGAGGATAGGTATTTTGCAGTTACGCATAAATGAAAATAATTGTTATTCAGATTACCCTAATGAATTCATATGTTACTGCTGGATGAGGGAATATCAGTGTACAAGAGTAACAACAAAAGAAAATCTTGTCATGTTACATAATTAAAGGACTGTGAGGCAGAAATGTCGCATTAGGTGACACTCTGGGCTGAGTTTTATGTTAAATCTGGTGGTTTTTGTTAAAGCGTTGCTGAGTGGATGAAAGGAGAATGCCAGTGTTCTGTTGCCTTGCTGTCAGTCACACAGAGGCAGTATTTAGACAGGGAGCTGAGAGGTCTGCTCCGCCGCCAGCTCCTGCCTTTTAAACAGCCCTTTCCTTAGAGAGACAGTTTAGCACTGAGTGCCAGTCAACCTCGCCTGCCCAGCCATGGACCCCCTCCCTTACACATGCACGCACGCACGCATGCGCGCGCACACACCCACACCCACACCCACACACACACACACACACACACACACAGACTTTGATAGCCTTTTGCTAAAGAACAATTTGGCGGAAGGGGAGAAATGATCGTTTATGGTCAGACCCAAAGGTACATTGTGATGGGTCTATCCCGCTGTTTCAACAAAGTGGAGTGAAAGACATTTGGACAGCAAATTCATCAGCATTACTTGAATGGAAGAACAAGCTCATACAGCATTACGTGGCTGACAGGGAAGATGAATATAGGCAACCTAGCGCATCGGGAATCCTCATAGACCTTCAGTCATGGCCTGTGGTAAAGACTGAAGGATGGGAGAGAGGTTGTGAAGATAACACATCACGCCCTCTCCACATCCCATATTATAGTGCTGTCCTGTAGAGTGTCTGGGACAATACTGTGTTAGCTGCTAGAGTGCTGTTGACATCACTGACAAACCTCTATGGTGTCAGGCAGTCACTCACACTTCTACTGGGTGTCTGTCATCATGCTCAAACAGTCAGGCACTGACACCTTTTCACGTGAATGAAGATTCTCCAGTGACTGATAAAAAATACTGGATGGCCTTTAAGGAGGGGAAAAAACAGCAAGAATAGCACCTCTCTTCAAAAGGAGAGACTTATAATTTGCAATAATGGCACACCAATAGCTCTCAGAGAGAAAATTACAGGAAAAAGCCGATCTGAAATATCCTTTTAACTGGCAGAAACACATCCATTGTAGACAGAAGTCTTGTTTACTTGGTAAAATGGCATCAATTAGGAGCGGATGGCAAAATTAGCATATTCTCTTAATGGACTGGCCTTTCTTGCACAGCGCTCTCACACTGATTGTATGGAAGGGACATGTTAAGGGAGACTGAGAAAAGGTCAGGTGTCTGTACCATTCAGGTGATCATATTTTTTACCAAACAGTTGTGCATTCTCCATGGCTATTGTCATGTTATACTGCAGCTAAGAGCAACATTTCTGCATGTGAAGATATTCTATTTTAAATCATCTCAGAAAACAAGTCACTCATTCTGACACTTCCTGACATGAAGAAATTTCTACAGTGCTTAAAATACATATATATTTCTATGCATTGTATGTTTGTTGTGTAATTAACTATATATATTATTTTATATAGGCTTAGAAATATAACCTGAAATTCAAAGGACTAACACTGAGCTAATCAATTTTGATGATCACCAGTTTACTACTTTGTAGGCTAATTAATTATAAAAATTACATTTTATCACTAATACCACAGCACATTTCTCAAGTAGAGATCAACTCCTCACAACCAGACTAAGGCACAGACTGTAAATTCTTTTCCCTCTTCCTCCTCCCCTCCTCCCTTGTGCCCCTGCTCCCACCACCCCAAATTGACTGGTCTTGCACAGTTGCAGCTGAACAAGAAAGGAATTGCTAGTGTCAAGACACAGTTTACAAATATGACATCTCCTCTGGCATGGCTGGAAATATGAAATATTGATTTATGTGCAGTAAAAGGTCTTATAAAAATGATCACATACACATGAGGGATTAATGCGCAGAAGATCAATAGAAATTTCATTCTTGACACTAGACTGTCACCTATGGTGAAATGCTAAAATAAAGAAATCAATATTATCTATGAAATGTCAAATTTATTATAATTATGTGGATGAAAGCTGGCCAAGTGGCTCCCAGGGGGCTGAGAGGGATAGGTTACCACTCTCAAGCATCCCTCATGTCCCTCCTTCTCATGCTGCCAATTTTGAGAGCAATATTGGTGTAAAGGGTTTTCACCCGTTATGTATGGCCTTGTTGAAACAAATTCCTCCCGGAATATTTAACTCTGGAAAGACTGACAATGGACAGAGCTGCAGTTCATAGCCCAAAGGTTGTGTAGTTAACAGCTGTTAGCTTTGGCACAAATTGTATGACTCTGCCCTCTCGATTGAAACCTATTTGGCAGCTGCTGCTGACATGGATAAGTCACAGGCCGCTAAAGTACGACATCTCAGTATGTGTCCTGGTTCAAAGATGATAGATCCGGTCATGTTACATATTGATCAATAAGCTGCGATGTATCATTAATAACACAAATTTGTTTTACCTCGAAAAATTAACAAGAATAAATAAAAACACTTAAGTCTCAGTTGATATACAGAAGTAATAAACAGTTGAAAAGAAACAATGCTCTTAATTTTTCATGGACTCTTCAAAATTTTGGGTCTTAATAGTTTTTCATTCCCATGACACAGTTTAAGTTCCTGCATGAGCTTTTCCAGTTTATAATTACATTAGCAGACTTATGCTTCATATTTGTTATTGGGATTTCTCAAATCTCCCTGAATGTTTTATTTGCTATTGCATTTAAACTAAAAGCTATTTGTGTTCATTCACTTGTTTTCCATGTCTAATTAATATCCTTTGAATGTATGGCAATCAATTTATTTAATCAATGGTGGGCAGTGCCTCTGGCCTTCTAAAGGTCACTTTGATATGGAATGGGAAATCATCAGAGTCAGATCACAAAGGGGTAATTTGAATATGGCAGGCAAACTTTGCATGTCTGATCACATGTTCCTAAAAAAACTATAGAAAATTATTTTTCTTTCTGTCTTCTCATTTCAGGCAATAGTCTTTTTCACCAGAGGCCCACTGTAGACTCTAGAGTGTGGCAGCTGTGTAATCCCTTTAACAACCAACGGGGCTATTAAATGAACCGGCGGTGCAGCTGCAAATAGCCAATAAAGCCAGCACAATATCATCCCTATTAAACAGTAATCTCAGCAGGCTTAAGAAGTTCTCTGAAAAATGGGAGGAAAACCATAACAAAATGTAATCAAGCAAAACACGGGGATTTTCTTCAACAAAATAAGCCAAACAATTTTCACAGTGGCTTACATGAAAGGTGTTGAACAAGAGCATTCAAGCCTTAGAGAAGTTCTCAGGCAATTCAGGTGACCACAGTTTGCTACCTTATCACAAATACAGAGGCACACAACAAAAAAATGAGCCTGTCAATTGAACCAATTTATCGCCACAGATATTAACAGAGAAAGGGAAACAGGGGAAAATAACAAATTGTGCGGTTACATTTTAAAAGTGACCAAATCGAATTCATAAGATCACAATTTGAGAGATAGAACCCAGTTTATTTTTCCTCCCTTTCACCGGCTTATGTGCTCTGTCAGATGAAAGCACGGCAGAGAGCTGCTGTTGATGGAGCCTTTGAGGCTGGGAGAGGAGGCAACGCAGCCTCTTGAAGGTGTGCCGGGGACAGCGATAACCAGGGAGGCCGCGGGAGCTCCCTCCGCTGCTTAGGGAAGGTGTTCCAACTTATCAGAGTCTGCACGCGGGGAATGATTACCCCCTCTGCCGGACCGATTACTGCTGGCTCTCAGGGTCAAAGCAGGCCAGGATGAAAGAGAGAACTGAAGCTTCCTATCCTGCCTCCAATCATCCATTAGCACTCAAGAGCGAGGGGCTTGTCTACCCATCCACCCCCCACCCTCACACCTCTCTCCAACATGGGCTTGTCAGTCTGGTGCATAAGAAGTAGAAGGACATAATCACAGGTGGGACTCTCATTCACATTGATGTCATAGAGGGCCTGGAAGGCTTGCAGAAGTAATTTATGGATTTGAGAATAAGCACTTCTTTGACATATTATTTATTCATTTGAGTTTGTTTAAGAACAACCCTCATCATCTGCAGGGTTAGGCAAAGTGTTTACACTATTGATGTACTTTATATATGCTGATCCAGTCACATGAATAACAATGCGAAAAAGGCCAGCTAGCATAACACAACAGACATGTTAAACCACAATAACTGATTGCAACACACACCATTCAAGATCTTCCTCCTTTTGTTTGCAGTGTTCTAATAATAAAGAAGAATGCAGAACAAATTACATTCATGATGGTCAGTAGGCACCAGTGCTGAGAGGAAACAGTTTTGCTGCATGTGCAGCATCAGCTTTGTATATTTTTTTACACTGTAAATCTCAATTTAAAACAAATGGGACAATGTATTCTTAGTGAATTATCACAAAGTATCTGAACAACCACATGAGCCTATAATAGTACTATAAACTCCCCAGTGAGTGAGACACTACAACTGGAGTATCTACATTTAATGCTTCACTTTGTATGCATTCCCCAGCCAGCATCGTGTTATGGACGGACAACGGGCTGGTACAGCACAGCTGACCAGACTCACCTCTGATTATAAAAGCACAACCCTTTAGATTAAGGTCAGTGCTCCAGCCAGCTAACTTTCACTCTCGAAGCCAATTATTAGTGGAATCTCTGATGAACAGAGTGTAAAAAATTTTCTTCTAGTGCCTCTATGCACAAGTCAATACCAGAGTTTTTATAATACAACAGTGTAATGCCTTGCTCAGAAACCCCAAGCATGTTATTGCAGTGACAAATCTATTTGGTAATATGTAGAGTTGCATCTCAGGAGAACAGCTTTGCTGTGCTGCCTCTCCAAGAGGTAAGCCAGAAAGAGGCTACAGGTCAGGAAGTAGGAGTGGATGTTTCAGTTACAGGTTGTTGTGACACAACCATACAAAACCTGTTACTGCAACATTTCAAAATTTAAGAAAACATAAATGATGAGTCTGCAATTGCACAGAAAATTGCATGCATTAACAGCTCCTTGTGGCTAAGTAGCATAATAATATATGCGAGTTGTCAAACTAAAGAAACTCAGAAAATGAGTTAACAGACACTCAGTGACACTGCATTTGTTTGGTGAACATACAAGCAACTAGTAGCTAGTAACTTAGGTACAATAGGGGGTGGCTGTGGCTCAGGAGGTAGAGCAGGTTGTCTTCCAACATGAAGGTTGGTGGTTCGATCTTTGGCTTCTCCAGTCTACATGCTGAAGTGTCCTTGGGCAAGGCACTGAACCCCAAATTGCTCCCGATGTATCATCAGTGTGTGAATGTGTGCATGATAGTAAAACATGCTTAAAGGCATAGAATAAAGTGCTGTGTGAATGTGGCTTATAGTAAAAAGTGCTCTGAGTGCTCAGTTAGAGTAGAAAAGCATTATATAAGTACCAGTCCATTTACCATTTCGCAATGCCGCTTGAGTAACTCAGGGTCCATTCTGTTAGTTAGTTGTTCCATTACTTGATGCTGATAGAGCTGGGTACTCTATCAACATCAGGCATGTAATTTTCCATAAACATTAAGTATACCCAGAGAATGAATCAAAATGACTTCAGCGATTCCTTGACAGTTCCTCCAGACCCACCACGAATTTGACACTTGCAGATTTTGGTAAAATGTCCAGACAACTATGAGAGATCACTGTAGTATTTGGTACTGATATTCATGTATCACCCAGGATACATTGTAGTTATTAATGGGTGGAAGTTTTTCATTTCTTTGATGTTCTTACTCCTCCCTTGATTATGAAAATGTTTATTTCATTTTGTCCTACTTGATAAAAGGACAATACTAAGCATTTCTTGACCAAAAACTTTCTCTTGATGGAAAGTCTAACAAGGAAGTCCAGACGGCATTTGTGAAGTACGTCGGGTCAAGTTTGGTGTTGTGTATGCTGCTGTTCCATCTATTTTAATAATTTTTCATGTTTAATTAAATATTGGCATTTGCTCTATTCATATATCAATGCAAGTCAAAACTGAACCTAAAATACACAAATAAAACTGAAAGGAACAACATTCACCTTTCAGCATCATTTGGATGAGAGTGCAAGTCAAGTAAGGTAACAAATTTCTGAGGGCAATGCAAACAAAGAGGGAGATCAACTACACGGAAAGACCTGTGGAGATGCTGTTTTCAATGATCCAAAGCATCTTGTCTTGTCCTTTTCACATGCTTCCAATGAATTATGTATCTGCAGTGATTTATGGTGCGCCAACTCTCCTTCTTCTCCCTCAATGCAGAATCTTGCATGGATTTTTCACAGGGAGCCAACTGGGAAAACCAAAATTGCTCAATTTAAGGAAGTAATTAAAATTGTCCCCAATCAATATTTATCCCTATAAGGACTCTAGTGGGGGTTTAGTGCTTTACCCTCCCCCCACTAAGCCCATGTCTAACCCTTCCTCCCCTTGCTCTTGTTATTGACAGCTGTCAACACCTTCAAATAAACCAGACTAAAAAAATGACATGTCATGTGAATAACAAGATGACTCTGATATGTGGCCAGCACAACACATGTTGAACAAGTTCAGCAACCAGGGATGCAAATAATCTATTTACAAAGGGATAACTTACTTTTAATTTTGTATTACGTGCAATAATTAATTTCTAAACAGCCAATCCATCATTTTCTCTCAAATTAAAGCGTTTAGATATTATGAAACTTTTAAAACTCATGAATAATCAAAAGCTGAGCTCTCTCCCATTTTGATACTCTTCACTGAGATAATTAGTTTGACATTATCGTCTCACCTGTGCACAAGTGGAGAAAGTGGAGCTACACAGATTCCTGTAATGATATTTAGACAGTTTTTCAAAATCAAAAGTTGTTCATGTAATCCAAATAGAAAAATGACATTTTAAAAAGCATTTTAGATGGGTCTAATACATTTGTAACATAATCCAATTCTGTTTACTCCCAACCTTAGTATTTCTCAGTATATAAAAGCTGTACATATTATAAAGTAGTTCTAAGTTTTTCAGATGTTTATTTCTATTCCTTTGTGAAAAAGTTCGGATCAGCATATTACCAATTGCTAAATGTTTGATAACACAGTCTAATAGAGTTTGAAGGTTCATTATACATAATATACATAAGTACATATAGTCTGTCAAAATACTAATTCTTATATACAGCACTGCTTATAAATGCCAAATTTGTTGGAGTTAAAAAAAATCCTTTTTGACTAGAAATGCCTTGCTCACATACTGTGTATAGCAGTAATTTTTTAAAGTACAAAATGTACAATAATCTAACAAATATGACCCCACTCATCCTAACCATGATTAAGGACCACAACAGAACATTTCCATCAAAAGACTTCACCACTGTTAATCACACTTTAGAGTATTTACTCACAATCAATTTAGTAAGGTGAAACAGTCATGTAAAACAGAATAGTGGTGGTATGACAGTTTGGTTAGACTGTCTTCTGAGACCTCTTGCTGCAGGCAGAAATCATGTCTCTGTCATTCTATATCATCAATTTTAATTATCCTCACAAGTGCTCATTCTGCTTCAGGCAGCAGTGGGAATGGTGGAATCTGGGGAAAATTTCTTTAATCTATTTGGGACGTGAAGTGTGAGGTGAGATCTCTGTCTATCACACCCCTCCCTTTTACCCCCCATTCCACTACCATACCACTTTGTCCAAAAATGACATACACACATACTTTATCGGCTTGTGGTTTCATGCATGGTTATTGGCAATAAAACAGCCTATACAAACAGCTTAAAGAATTTTCTTATATTGTATAAACAAGTCAATTTATTTCTGTTTTTTTTCTTCTGTTCTTTTTGAATGTTGATTGTTGTGCTGTAGAAGCTCCCTAGGAGTCAGTCAGTAGGTCAGTCTACCAAAGGTCATGCACCTCCATATCAATCTCCTGCTGCAACTGAACACCAAAGACATTTAGTGATCATTATGAAACTCCAAGACCCTTCTGCTCACAATAGCATGGCAGGGGTCTCATGGGCCACTTCCTCCTGCTGAGTTAGACCACCTCGATCTACCAACAGCGCTTACAGACTGCACAGTGACCGTTTGTTGGGGTTTCTAATTTGGCCTCACAGGGGTTGGAATATTGGCTTGATAAGGATACAGTGAGGTCTGGTTTGGCAGGGAATGGTTATCACTGGAGTTTAAACTGTGGGAGTGAGTCTAAAGATATAGTATTATTTTCATGGTCACCTGGCAGGACAGGGGTTAGCTTTGCCACCTCACAGCATGCCTTTCTACAGTGAGTTTGCCTGTTTACCCTGGCCCCATGGTTTCTCTTTTTCCAGGGGCACTGATTTCCTCCTGCAGTCTATAGACATACATGTTAGTTTAACTGGGGGTTCTAAACTGACCTTAAGTGTGAGCGTGAATGTCAGCCCTGTTGCTGCCTGTGTCAGGCCCATGATGGACTGGTGACCTGTCAAGGGTGTACGCTGCCTCTTACCCTGCGTCAGCTGGGCAGTAACCTCCTTCAGCGGTTACTGCTTTTCATAACACAGTCAGGACTAACAGGAATAGAGAAAGTGAGATGTCATTATAACTTAATAAATGCAATATTTTCTAGTGAGTGTAGAGAAATTATCCCGACCTTGCTCCTTCAGTGAAATGATCATTATACAATGCTTGTGGTTACAAACTGGCAAGTTCATTAACAATTAAAAAATAATAATGAAAAAACCCTTTTGACCCACACATCACATTTGTGTGATAATACAGGAGAGTTTTTCAAAATGTCTCACCATGCCTATCAGTAAGCACACATTTGAACTCTTAGTTGGCAATGCTTCATTTTATCATGAGTACTCAATACTCATAAGTTAAAACACAACCATATTTTAACTCAACCTTTATTTTGATCACAGCCACACCTCTGTCACATTTTGTAACAGCATATCACATAGTTGTGATGCTAGCGTTTTTGGCAACCTCTGTCTGCAGACAGAAATAAACACCTGCCAAAGCATTCAAAATTGTCTTTGCAGTAGTTTCCACTAGAGTAGACATCTCCAGGAACACATTTTGCCATGACAACACAGACTCACGAGGTGGAAGCAATACCAGATACACTATAATTACTGCATCTTTGCATGATACAAAGAAAAACATGAGAAACTTGCAGTGACAGAGAAGTTTGACTTAAGTTTAACAAGGCAGCAAAGCTTTTATGACTCGTATATTTAAACCCCACTTTGAAGACAACTGTTTTAGAGTAGCTATGGTATTTTTCTGGCTGTTGATGCCATTATTTACTATACAATGACTGATGCTCAATCAGACCTTTAGTGATTGGAAATCTGTAGCACATAAGTATACAATATGGTTAAATCTAATCGAGGCAAACTGCATGCATTTTTTGGGATCATTAAGTTATTAGCATCACTAGAGGGGGGAGAAAAACACTTGAAAAAATCTCTCTACTAATTGCAATCAATTTCTTCTTTTCAGAGAAACTTCTGATGCCTTCCGGTATTCTGTTCCTCATGGATTTTACACGGGGCTTGTCCTCCTTGTCCTTCTTGTAACAGCACAAGTGTTATTTGCTTCTAAGAAGAGATCTGTTGAAACATTTCTGAGAAAATACAGATAAACATTGTAGTTTGCTGCAAGACCTATTTTGAGCACTACTCTACATTCAGTCTTAGCCATAAAGCAAAGGCTGAAATGACCCATAAAAAGACATAATTAATGGAAACTGAAGTAGCATATGAAAGGCAACCTCTGAAAAGTGAAGCAGACAGAATGAGGAACTGATAATGAGTTTCTGCTTTGGTGAAAAATCTTCTTGCTCCAGGGAGAAAAAGAAAGGTACTTCCCCTTCCATAAAAAGAAAGGATAAAAGAAATAAGTTAGAGAAAATCACTGGCCAGCTTTTATGTTTCACTCTGTCAGCTGAGTGTCAGGGATTTGCTGTCATAAAGATAGTGAAGGCTCAAGAGCTGGTGCTTACCAAGAATTAATCAGTTTAGGTTTTGGTCCTGAACATAAAATGTCAGACATAGCCTCTCAACACTTGTAGGTGATTTCTTTGAGCCGAACAACACAATAATCCCACTCTTCACTTCTACTGAAGGTCAAAGTTGGTCAGTGGGCCAAGAAATACCATATCAGAGCTTCCTTCCTCCTCAATTGCTACAAGTATAAATTATGGAATTAGTGTATTGATTGCTGACTATGGCTTCCAGCAATCACTTTTACAGCCATGACAAGATTATTTTATCCTACTTTTCCTGTATTATTATATGCTGTGTTTGAGTTATTCTACCAGCATGGGAAGTGACAGCCTGAATTTATTCAATAAAGCGGGGCAGTTAGGAAAGCCAGTGAGGCAAAAAACATAAGACATGGCATGAAGGAGAGAGACAGCATTCCTGCCTGCAAGCCTGCCTTCCTAAATAAAGAAAGATATCTGCCCAAATAGAGCACTGATCAATACATTCATACAAACACAAGCACATCATTTGTTAAGTCTTTGGTGATAACCTCACAGTGTTGCACATAGGGACTTGCAGGAGAGAAAAAAGACCTCATAAATTAAAGATAATAGAGTTTACAAGGGGTTTTAGCATGATTTCTAAATGCCCTGTAGTGTTTCAGTTTACTTGTTTGCAAATACAATGTCAAAATTAAAAAGAATTCACAAATCCTGACAAAAGTAGAAATTTTTTATTTAATTTAATCAAACTAGAGATAATAGTATTGACAGAACTTTGCTGAAAAAAAATCAAAATATTGTTCACATTTTGCATCCTACCAGCACATACACAAGGACCCATATACAAGTGTTGAAAACTAGCAGCAGTGACATAACGTACAACTGGTCAAAGTTCAAAGATTTCAGAATTTTTAAATATAATTCCTATTTATCACAACTTTCTTTCATAATTTTAGTCATCTTTTCAGATAACACTGTACCATCTGCCTCTAACTCCAAAGATATGGCAATGAGGTGACATTATTAAGTCAGAATTGAGAATTCATTTTGACCTGCACCTAACCTGTCTGTAACAATCAAAATTCTGTGCATTGCTATGGACTGTGAAAACTCTGAAGTTGAACCAGTGATTCTTGAAACTGTGACAGACGTTTACAATGGACTCATAAAAACTGATTACACAGGAGATGAAGAAATGTGTAACTGTAGTGCATAATAAAAAAAATTTGCCTCCCATCAAAACAAGAATTTAACTAGCTGAAGATCCTCTTTTGCTGCAGTAACTTCTTGAGAGAAAAAACAATATTACATGTGTGCTGTGATTGATGTACCTTTCCGTTTATAATCCAATTTATATTGGTTTTTACCTATTCCCAACATGCTTCACAATTCTAAAAGGTAAGGTGCATAAAACCTTGATAATAATGAGCCTGATGTTCTGTAAGAACAGAGAAAATTACAGATGTTAAACTAATGTTAACGACAACTTCAAACTTCTGTTAAACAGTCATGCAACCTTTTACATGTAATGGTTGTGAGACAATATGTGCAATTTACAAAAATAAGCTTTTTTAGAGCTAGAATCATAAAATAAATTAGACACATTTTCTCAATGACCTGTGAGCAGTTACAGAAAAGAATTATATCTAAGTTTTTTGTTTATATCTAAGCTGTTGCTACCCTAAAAGAAACATCTAGGGACCAATCTCTGACAATAGCTTTAAAAATCAGACAATCCTCAGTCTGTACATGACAGGCAAGTATCTGTTGTCTGCATTGCATCAAAATGACAGGACCCAACAGAAGTAATCTGACACATCTTGATCACAGCACAGTTCTGATCTTTCTGTCACACTGGGGATTAAAACAGAAACACAGGGCTAACAAGGGTCAGATATGAAATTTCAAGGAAGTGACACATGACAGGACAAACAATTAAGTGTCAGTACACTGACCTTGGGGCAACAGTTTTACACCATGACCCTGTGTGCATTAGTCATTCCACCAGCAGCATGAAGGGCGAAAAAAGGGAGCCTCACTGCCTTTGTTAATCCAATGCCACGAGTCCGGTGTTGTTCATTGTTTAGTCATGATGATTAAAAGATGTACAGCACTATGGATACTGGAGAGCTTGTGATTTGTCTTTGTCTGGTCAGACTGCTACAGCATTTTGACCAGACAGCAGAAGTGCAGCTCAAGATAGTTGTAGTCTTGATGCAGCAAACCAAATGTTATATTATTGGCATAAATGAAGACGTGAATCTATTTATTGTAAAAACAGTTTATTTTTTATTTGAAGAATTTAAAAAAATCTTCACAATGAAAACAACTCCTTTCAAGGAGGAGCCTTGAACAATCTTATGGTTTTTCCATTGTGGAAGCTATACAACTACACCTCAGAAATCAAGTATGTAATTACTCATGCAGAGAGCACAATGTGAAGGAGAAAAAGCAATGTTCTGCTGAGTATTGCTTTTAGAGGAGGCAACCAAACAAGCAGAGGCTGCACTGTAATCAGTCAGCCCCACTGCTAATTCTTCAGGTGGTGAAGTCTGCAGCGTTTTTTATTTAGAAGTACCACTGTCCCTTTTTACACAACATACACCAGGCTAGCTTCTTTCTGTTATCTTCCAACTATAAATACAACACCATGGTATAAAAATATAACAGTAAGCAAATAGATTTTTTTACTGCCCAAGCTTTTAGTTCCACCTGTTGAATAAATTTTAACATTTAAAAAATTGAAATGTTTTGTTTTCATAAGAATACAAATAATAATACTAATAATAATAATTCAAGACCACTAATATTATTATTAATAACCTTTTATAGACCTAAATGCTGACCAGTACCACTGCTGCTTTTCACAGAAACAGATATCAGCTAATTAATCATTAATTCCTAAATGTGTTTTTTAATCATCATAGACACTGGCCAGCATGGTCTCATTTCTCCGTGACAGCTGGTGATGCTTTCCTGTGATTCACAGTAATCCACTTTTCATTATGAAGGAAAAACTGGTATTTTTCTTATACAGTGGGGAATGAATAAATATTGTATGTGGTAGGGACATATGGTCCAAACAGAACAGAAATGGCAAGCCAAATTTCTGAGACAAAAATCAGTACTTCCAAAGGTGACTGTTGGTTATATTAGCTAAAGGCTATTCATAGCAAAATTCAAAACTACAAGAATATTTAATTAAAATTCTCCTACTCTACCGCAAAGTCAACAGAAATAAGAAATATTTTTGTTTCCAAGAAAAGAAACAGTTGCAATGTCAAGAAATTCATATGTCTAAATTTTTCATTTACAGCTAACTCTGTTTCTAAAAAATGCTAGACACACTCTGTCTGAAGCAGAAATTAAAAAAGCAGTGAGCATTTTTAATCTAAAGCCTCTAACACACTTCAAAAAGTTGCAATAGGGGTAACAAAGGACTGGTAAACTTATGTAATTAAAAAAAAAACAAAAAATAAAATTAGGATAATTTAAAAAAGCATCTGATTGAGGCTGAAACTTTCAGAAGAATTAGCCAGGTATGAGTTCATTACTCTGTGAAAGACTGCATGGGCAGAGCAACAATTTTAAAATAAAACATGACATTGCAAATTTGATTAATGGATTTCTTGATCTATGGTACCTAATATCCTTAAAAAGCAGAGGATCCCAAAAAAGTCTTTATAAGCAAGGAGCAAGGCCAAAAACCTAACATTGATGATCTTCAGGCCCTAAGACAGTTTTCTGTTCTAAATGGACATGATGCTGTAGTAGAAATCACTGCAAGGGGTTACGGTTACTTGCCATAACTAAAGTCAGTGAACACATTTTTTTGCTACACCCACGGATTGGGGAAAATTCTTTGAAAGTGTTAGAAACTACCAATTTCCTCAACATTAAAGACATTAATTTACTGTAAAAATATACATATGACAAATTAGGCTTGATTAACTAAGGTTTCTTAGACCAAGTAGATCTTGGTTAAAAAAAATGGACAGTGAACAGTTAAACACAAAATTACAACAACATATCATGCAAAAAGTCACATGCCAGCCAAGTTTGCTGGAAACAGTGGCCCTTTGTTCAAATGCCATACAAAATATCCAAAATCTTAAATGCCCAAATATTCCTGGGAAACTGCTGGAATTTCAGTTTTGCCTTTGGTGACCTTCTAATGTCCAGATTAGGGTATTGCACCAGACACAACTACTCGGTTAACTTCTAAAATATGATGCAAAAACTTATCAGAACGTTTGTTAAGAAACAACAATATAATTCTTTTAGAAGGCTTGTCAATGATGTGGGGTTGGGCTTGTCAAAGGGGGTTTGAAGTCACAGAAACAAAATTAAAACCTAATTTCTGTCCTTTTCTGTCCCTTTTTTGTAGTTTGAAATACACATAAAATGGCAAAAAGTAAATGTACTTGTTGAAATACCATGCAAATATGGATGCTGTTGAACCATGAGCAAGCTACTGCAAAATGTAGCTAAGCTCCTAATTTGATTATATGCTGTTCATTACTCCCTAAACACTGAGAAAAACAATTGTTTAAACAGAATGGAAAAACACTACCGAGTTCTTTGGGCTCAGAATCATTTAAAATGGAGACAAAAATTGTCCCCTGGTGTAACAAATTCAAATTTAAATCTCTTTTTGGAAATTATGAACACCACTTGTATGATAAATACAAGAGCAACCATCTGACTTGTTAGGCCCCAGTTACATATGCTTAGAAACCAGTCAACAACCCCCTAGAAACCCAAAACTGACTAAATCATTGAGCCCTCCAGGAACTACTAAACAATCAAAATTTAATTTTCATTTGCTAGGTGGTTGGTGACCAGTTATGCAATTGTTTGCCAAATGAGCCCAGATCAGTTGTTTGCTTTGACTCATGGACATCTCGCCAGCTATTCACGATAGATGAACCATTCGAAAAGAAAGTTTCCTGAACACAGCAGAAAGAACGCACAAAAAGTATATCTTCATGCAACATATCTATTTTACAAAGGAAAAAGTTGATGTAATAACTTTTATATGCAAGATGCACTTACGTAGGTACCTGATACCAGCAGCTCCTCTCTTATCTCTGGCTCTGCCTTTGCCTCTGGCTCCACAGACACAATGTTGGGGACAGCACCTCTGGACAGGCTGGTAGAGGGGCCCAGTTTGTCTGTGATGTTTACCCAGTCATGGGCAAGTGTTTGCAGACAAGTCTGTAGCTTTTTAGCATTGTAGTTTGCCCATCTCTGAAGGCACCCTTAATGCTGAACATTATTTACGCTGACACCTACATTACTGTTTCTGGAAAGGCCTCACTTATTTCAGAATGATGATATTTAACTATATTCTGCACATTGCAAAACAAAATATAGGGTAATGGAGGGCTCAGTTGTTAAGCAGCTTAAATCCAGTTTAAAAAAGGGTAAACATTTAGCTTTCAGAAATGAGGTGATGTAAATACTCCACTGTTTTAAAATTTTTTTAAATGTGTTTTCATCAAATTCAAAATAAGTAACATATTTTTTGACAATAATCATGCTTCATAGTTTCAGTATTAAAAATGCTGTTTATACTATTTTAATTAAATATAGAGCGTAAGTGGTTTGCAAATGACTGCTTTCCATTAATATTTATATTTAACAAAGTGTCCCAAATTTTGGTTTATTACAGAGTGATGTACAACCCAAATTCCAGAAAAGTTGGGACATTCTTTAAATTTGATCAAAATTAAACTACAAAACTTTCAAATCACATGAGCCAATATTTTATACACAACAGAACATAGATAACATAACAAATGTTCAAACTGGGAAATTGTACACCTTCATCCACTAAATGAGCTCATTTCAAGTTTGATGCCTGCTACAGGTCCCATAAAAGTTGGCACGGGGGCAACAAATGGCTGAAAAAGCAAGAAAGTTC
Source organism: Etroplus canarensis (assembly GCA_015106775.1). Classification (NCBI taxonomy): domain Eukaryota; kingdom Metazoa; phylum Chordata; class Actinopteri; order Cichliformes; family Cichlidae; genus Etroplus; species Etroplus canarensis. The sequence goes on along the minus strand of VUQH01032526.1, from coordinate 124 downwards.
AAAAAGATTCAGCTGGTCTGTAACATGATTAGCTATAAAAGGGATGTCTTAGAGAGGCAGAGTCTCTCAGAAGTAAAGATGGGCAGAGGCTCTCCAATCTGTGAAAGAGTGCGTAAAAAGATTG
>VUQH01032524.1:0-15697 GCA_015106775.1 Etroplus canarensis | reverse complement strand
CCCCCCCCCATTGCACTGGGATGGCCTGAGACAGAATCCCACACCCTATAGCGAGAAAGGCACCCAGCGACAAAACACAATACAAACTCAATTAAATGCAGTCTCCACTGCGATTTACTGCAATGAATGATAAATTGGCGGGTCGTTCTCACACTGTAGGATCTCTGAAATTGCAATAATAGGCAGATTCGTTATGTAAAATATGCATAGGACCACATTTACCAAATTTAGTCCAGGAGGGGCAACTGACTGTCTGCGCCTTTGTTAGGAAATTCCTGCTCAAACGACCAGGTTTGTCCCCAAAAGCGTGTGTTTAAGGTCAAACTGCTACACGGGCTAAATTGGCACATTGTTACCCGGAGAGAGAGGACGGTCGCGGTGAAATAAAAATGTATTTACGTCTTTCGCATATTGCGAGAATGCTGAATAATTTTGTGGCTGTCTAGCGTGAAATTAGTACATGGCAAAAAATGGTTTAGCAGTAAACAGTGTAAACAATAATTACAAACGCAGAGAGAGCCTGGTCATAGAGGAAGGGGGGGAGGAGGAGTGTGTGTGGGGTGGTCTGTACCTGCACAGAGAGGAACGAAACCGTGCGAATTCATTTAGGCATTTCTAGGAGCAGATTCACAGGCATCCACTTGTATTTGATTCAAAGCAGGGAATTATGTAGTAAGTTTCAGGATCACGGGAAGTGGAAGTTTTTGAGGAAAAGAAAGAATGAATGTCTAGAAAAGGAGGAATCCTTTAAATTTAATTATTAATCGTGTGTGTGTGTGTGTGTGTGTGTGTGTGTGTGTGTGTCTGTCAGTACTACTTAACGCTGGTGAGTGTGTCTGTTAATAGTGAAATAAACCAAATATATTGTTTTATATATAGGAACATGTGACATTTTTCTAATTTTATATTAAAAATTAGACTATGAAATAAGAGCCTATTTTTTATTTTTTCAATAGCACAATTAAATGACAATTTATTTTAACAGAGATATGAATAAAGTATAAATCAGCTGTGACTGGTGAATTATCATTGGACTGATCCCTGATGGAATATTGTGTAAATTCCACATTGAGTTTAATCAGTGGGTTTCTCTTCTATCAGCTGTTTCCATCATCAGATAAAAGTTGAAATTAAAATTTCAGAGCTCTCTCGCAGCCTTAGATCCTGCTAATAACAAAATGTGGAAAAAGTACAAAATATTATTACATCTTATTATAGGTGAACTTTTCATTTCACACCAGTTTATGAAACTATACTCATTAAGAGTGTTAGACACTAGCCAAATTCCCCACGTGAGCATGTAAATATATATTGAGGTCAAACCACAATGCTCTTTATCTGACTCATATTCGTAGTTAATATCACAGTAAGTGAGATCTCTCTATTGTCAAAAAACAGGAGCTGAAGAAGAAGTGAAAACCATGATGACTAATTTTTGGTTGAGTTATCAGCATCTTTTCTTAAAATGATCGCCTACTTGTGAACAACCCATATTCATGGTAAGTTTAAACTCAAGACGTGGCTGGTGAGCTACTCTTCCCATCAGGCTCTACTCCCCTTGAGACATTCAACGCATAGTTCAATTCTCTCCTTACTCAGGGCAGAAAACAAGAAGCCCACTATTCATTTGTGAACAAATCTGCACATTCCTTTTTCCTCCTCTCTTCTCTCTCTCCAAACACTGACGTTTTCTCATATAAGGCTTTCCCAATTACCTTGCTGTGCTGAAACACACTCATTTAACAGAACAGAAAAATCGCTCCAGCATTTTGCTCCATGGGTTTCTTCTTCACAGACACCAACATGTTGACATGATGGGACGAAACGTGTTGGAACAGGATGCAAAATATTATCTGTAAAGTGAGGAATGATGACCCACTTACGCATTGCAGGAGCATGTAGAAAAGCTAGGCAGAGACAGTGTGACTTGGTATTTATTTTTAAAAAATTGAAAACCTCAAATGAACAGATTCATAAACAAATCAAATACTACAATTTCAAACAGATGTGTGTAATTACCTTTGAAGTCAGACTGCAGCACAGGATACCTAATATTTAGGTTTAGATGGGTAGATCTGGATGTATTCAGCCAAAAGCTGTGAGAGAGCTGTGTATCATGGCAAAATATTGATTTTGCAGTAGCCTGAGAAAGACAGACGAACACTCACTCACTCTTTTTCTCCCCCCCTCTCCTCTTTATTCCATTAATCTCTCGGAGCAGTGTAAGATACTGGAGGGTTAGTGTAACATTGTGCGGCTCTAATATATTCCAGCCCTCAGTTTGCCTGTGGCATCCATATGTTTAATTCCACTACAAATGTTTCAACAGCAAATGAAACTTGTTTCTTTCTCCTTTTCCCCCAACATTAAGTCGAGGTTTTGTGGAAGAAAAAAAATCTTTTTTTATAACTGCTTCTGCATCTAGAGAGCTTCTTTTGTGTGTGTGTGTGTGCATTTCAAAAAAAGAAGAGCAGTGACGCTTTATTTAATTGGTTGTGGACCACCTGGAGTTTCAACATTTCCCCTGGCTGATTTCAGACTCCCTCAGATCAATGTGATGTCTATAGCTGAAGAAAAGACAGATGAAATATGTCATTTGCAATGCAAAATTCATATAATGTTTCATGGATTGCATATTGTTATTTTCTGTTTTATTTAAATTAAGTTATATGTCACTCTTAAATGTTCAAATAAAGACTTTAAAGGGAAATCTTTAAACTTTTTTTGGCTTTTATTCCTGGAACACATTTTCCTTTTGCCACAAATCTACAGTGAATTTGAAAGCATCTACTCACAAAAAGCACACAATAAACACAAGCACATGACCTGCAGGTGTGTGTGCAACACTGGACACCATCAACAAGACACTACGCTCTCTGTATTGGGCTGTCTCTCTCACACACATACACAGACATCAAGATCTTGTGTGTGCGGAGAGATGTGGCGACCAGGAAGGAAAGAGGCCTGTGAGGTCACCAGGGGAGAAAGAGGAGGAGAGACGATAACAGACTAGAGAGGGTAAGAGAAAGCAAGCGAGGGAGCATGTGTGTGTGCAGGTGTGTGTGTGTGAAGAAGGGCCAGGGTGGCGGGGGGTTTCTAACGTGTGCTTCCGGAGCAGAATAGCCCATTCATCATTCTCACATGGTGGGTTTACTTTGCCAGTGATAGAGAAGGGGGTGAGGAGCAACACTACAGGGGGAATTAATGTGTGTGTGTTGGAGGAGGGGCACATCCATTGAAAAGTGGACCGATGACCAAACCAGATGTGAAGGTGCGTGCATTTACCCTTTGTGTGTTTATGTGGCAAGGTGTGTGACAAAGTCAGATTTACTCCACCTTCCTTCAACCCTGGCTGACTTAACGTGCCATCTGCCAATTCTCCTGCCTCACCTAGGTGAAACTGGAAACAGACAACACACACACACACACACACACATATTCAGGTCATCCCTTTCTACATTCCTCAGCAGGAAAAAGTCTCACACATACTTGCCCAACACACACCTATAACACAGAATGACACGCACACATTACATCTGAGCTTTGTTTGAAGTTAAAGGGGGTCTTGTTTGGAATGACATCACATTGAATGTGTAGGTTCAGAGTGGGGTCAGGTGACATAACAGATGATCTCCTCACAGTCTCAAACAAACCTCTGCTGCCATGACCACAGCAAAATATGCAACCGACTGTCCTTCAAAAAGAAGAGAGGAGGAGGAGGTCAAAGGCTGGAGGAGGAGCACAGATGAGGAGTCCCATTCTCTGTCAGTGTAATCTGACTTCACACACCCTCTCTGCCTTTCTTCAGATTTTTGCCCGTTAAATTCTGAGTCAGCTCAACTGGAACGCCTGGTGCTTCTCAGAGGCTGTCTACTGACCTCTGACCAACAACATCAGCTGGTTTTGTGCTGTAAAGAGTCCAATAGGATGTGCCACAGCCTCCCCTACTGGCCATATACCAAACCACACTCTGATCAAAAGCGAACAATCATCTGAATCTCATTAACTAAATCAATTAAAGGATCCATTTGGTTGAAAGTTAGCGCAAGAGGTGAGATTTGATAGAAAACATGTTTTTGTTTTTATTCTCTGAGGGGAGATGGTGAAGGGTGAGAGTGGGGACACCAAGGCGAGGTCACTGCTGTAACTGGGAATTGGGAACACCTGTGGGATTCTGAGATTAGTCATATTGTAGACATGCATGGATAATACTCAGCTACAGTGTAAATGCGCATGCGGGGGCTCTCCTCCTTTCTTCTACAAAGCACATGCACACACTTTCTGCTGACCTTGTTTGGGGTCACACAGAGGGGGACTGAAATGAGTTTCAAATGTTCACATTATTTATTATTGGGTATCATCTCACTGTACAAATCCCTTACAGATGTTAGCCCCTGGTGCATGCCTGCGTGTGTGTATTGTGCAGTGCGTGCATGGTTCACAAATGCAACACAGAGAGTACAGGATACTTTTAAAAGCACAATAGTGTGGTAGTGATTGGTACATCTTTATGTGTGTTTGTGTCAGGGGACGAAGCTCTGAGTGACTTGAGAAGAAATGAGGAATGATCTTTATGTGGCAGCTTATTTGTTTTTGAATGCAGGAGGCTCAGAGGCCCCTAAGTAAAGGCATCAAGCACAGGGCAAGAGGGGCATCTGTCACTGTACTGTCAGCAGACACACACACACACACACACACACACACAGAACAACGAGGCAGGAAGCGAGAACGACACACGAGCTGCTCCGTCTTGTGATCAGCCCCTTGTGAGCTTCATTTGAGAGAAAGTAGCTTCTCTTTTTGTGCAAGAGTAAACAAGAGTAGGATGATCAGTCACACAGCAGATGAAGTTTCAGTTGTAAAATGAGAAATCAGACAGTGAAATTAACAAAACTCTAACATAAGGACAGCAGAGTGACGGTAAATGTTTGGCTGTATAATCCTTCAAGTATAGATTTTGTTCTACTGAACAGCAGATTAAAGACTGCAGTGTTAGGACTTCCTAAAGGGTGAGCAGATTTAGCATACTGCGAACAAAATTATGACCAAGCAGAAGCTATGGTTGGAAAACCTGTAATTTTTGGTTAGGGTAGTTTACAGGCTCTAAGAGAAATTTGCACAGAATGAGTACTTTGTATTAAGACCACTAATGAATAAATAAATGAAGGCTTTGCAGACATTTGACAGAAAATACAACTCAGCAGTGAAGTGGATGAATCAAATAAAATATTACATTATTCACTGTCACTATTCATACAGTGAAAATGTCTTTAAATATCATGTTTCGAGATGCACTGATGGATTAAAGGCTTTTAAAAATGTATTACCTCCTTAGCTATTATTAAACCCATTTAAATACTAAATTATATTTGAAACAGACCAGCCAAAAACTGAAATTTGTATGCAAAATATAATTTATTCTTAAACTCAGAATTAACCAGAGTAAAATGAGCAGTTTAAGTGTAGAAAAAAATCTAAGTATGGATTTTCTCAAATGTATCTATGTGAACGTGCTGAATTTTGTGACCTCTTAAAAAGCTATTTCTCACCATTAGTTTGAGTTGAATTAAATGCATTCCATATGAGTACAAAAAAAGCAACATTGACTGGGTAAAGGAAGAAAGTCTTATTTGCACAAGGCAGATGGGATTTTACAAAGGCGGCCTGATTTTCCTGCCTGATGAGCTGCAGTTTGTCTGAGGTCTGGTAGCAATGAAACTCTCTTAAAGGTCAGCGGTGAACTTAGAAGAGAGGAGGAGTGCTGCTGAAGACTGGTTGGTCATCAAGCTCGCCTCAGGACAGAGGGTCAGTTCCATCACTGCCTGGGTAGTAGTGACCTTTCTGATGTCAGAGCAGGGGGATTGTGTGTGTGTGTGTGTGGGTGTGTGTGTGTATGTGGCCTGGCCTGAAGGAAGATTGAAGGCAGGTCACATATAAATGTGCCCACATGTTGAGCAGGGGCTATGTATCACCTCTGCTTTGGATTTTGTTTTGTGTCTATTAAAGAGTTAGAAATCAGTAAATAAATAAAGAACATAAAAACATGAATAAAGAGAAGAAGGAGAAGAGGGGGGAGGAGGAGGAGGAGGAGGAGGAGACTTTGGTACTTTGTAAAACACCTCGGGTTTCTGTTTTTGGCCCACACACTAGAGAGTCCTTGGCAGAAGCTAAATGGACGAAAGTAAATAAAAGTGGCCATTATGTGTGAGCTCCAGTAAATAGCTGCTCTCTTGTCTCTCTGTGCTTCAAAAAGAGGGGCGGAAGATGTGATCACGAGGAAAGCCCGTGTCTTTTCTTCTCCAGTCACTATAGAGGGGTGAGGGGGTCTGGCAGTCCTCTTCTGTCTCCCCCTTCCTCCTTTTCTTTACCCCTTCTTCTCTTCTCTCCCCCTTTCTCTTTCTATTTCCTGTTCCTCTCTAGTTCACTTCTGTCATACCTTTCCTGTTCGCGCTTCTCCTCTCACCGTTTCCCTGCTGCTCCTCTCGTACGTTAAATCCTAGCTCTGCCCGCCCAGTGTTTCTCAAACACGCAGGAAGGGAGAGATCAATGGTGTCCTCGGAGAGAGAATTACACAGCTGAATTTTGATGAGAGCAGAAGAAAGGAAGAGGAAGGGAGAACAAGTAGAGGCGGGGAAGGCATGTGAAAAGGGAGAGAGGGAAGAAGGATAGTATATCCTTCAAGGAAAAGAAAGAAATGGGAGGAATGTGGAAAACTATGCAGGAGACTGTACAGTTGTGCATGGACCTTGCAAGTCTTGATGTTAAAATCAGGCAATAAATAAATAAATAAATGAAATAAGATTAAAATCCTGAAACTGAATCGTGCATTTTGACGTGTTTGCATGTGTACTTTTGCAGGACTGAGATTTCACCCGTAACCGTGAAAATTAGGCCATAATTTGTGCTGACAAGTGAATAGCAGTTCCTGTGTCTTATTTGCTGGGATTTAACAGATATTTTCTGTTTATGGGGTTAGGAACTGCATCTACTAACATGCACACACACTAGACATAAGTAGTAAGAGAAAGGAGAAAGTAGGAAGAAATAAAGGAGGAGAAAGCAGCAGCTGCTGGATAAGATTTGCATCATCGGCCAATTTTTTTCTATCCTGGTGTAATGTTATTGGGATAGTAGCATGTATCTGGAGTTCTGGGTTTGACTGTGAGCTATGATCTTTGCTCAAATCCTTCACATTTAGGCCTCAACACCCTTGGAGTAGAACTGCAGAAGGGGCTGGAGCCTATTCCAGCTGTCGTAGGGTGAGAAGCAGGGTAGGACGGGTCGGCAGTCCATAACAGTTAATACAGAGAGACAGACAACCAACCACAGCCAAATCAGAATCACATTTTTTATATGCAATTTTTATACGGGAAAGCAAAAAGAAGCAGCTGTCTACTGGATGGCTACTACCTAAACTTTCATTATTAAAATGACACCTGCTTTCTTAATTCTTTTCTAATATTTCTTTTGATTTCTTCTTAATGTTTAATTATTTATTCTATTAATATCTGACTTAGTTTTTTCTTTTTAATCCTTTTTCTTTTCCTATGTCAATGGGTGGTGGGATCTTCTGCTGTGAATTTTAAAGTTTCCAAAGAAATCTGTTTTGAACATTTTTTAACTCATGCTTGCTTTCTCTGTTGACCCTTCAGTAGTCTGCAGAGATTAATCTTTTGTATGATTTGTGAATGGTCGACAAAGTTGAAAGCAAACATGACAGACTCTTCAGCCATTAAATCGATACTTTCCTTTCAAGTGTCCTCTATAAAACTCTGACATTTTGTGCACAGAACACATACATATTTATTATCAAGCCAATTTTTTGCTCTGGACTGTATCATACAAGGCTATTTACTGGATTTGTTGAGGCCATTCAGGCTCCTGTCTATTCTGTCTCTGTCTGTAATAAATCAGCAAAGCAGTAAAAAAGGAGGAGTAATCCTAATATTCGTTGGGTAAGGACCTGGCTGTTCATGTGATAAGTACCCCTCCTAAAATCCTAATGATGCTGCTGGCACCAGAGAGCCATATAAAGCAGCGTTTCAAATGAAAAGCCTGTTTCTGGCCAGGCAGCCACAAACAGCCAGGGAGAAAGGAGCAGTGGAAGAACCTGAAGAGAACCTGGGGTAACACCATCTCTCCTGGCTCTGAACTCTACACTGGGCTTAAATGCTGTCAATTACTGGGAGATATACGGGCTGGCCCGTTTCAACCACTTTACTGAGTCCCCTTCAGTTGCAGCCCACTTGGACTGTAAATTATCACTCCCCCATCCAAGGTTTGCAGCAGTTTGGAGTCACCAGTGAGACCCTCCTCTGTTTCGATCCAAATCTGAAGGAATTCCCTCCCTCTGGGTGCCAAACCCCAAACCTTTGCAAACTGAGGCTGTGAAGCATGCAGCTGCACGCCCATGTGGACACGCTCACTCGCAAACATTGATTTAAACACACACAAATGCACACAAATGTTCGTATATGGTATATAAAAGCCCCTGGAGCTATAGATCATTGGAAACAGGTAGAGAATTTAGCATGCGCACGCAGGCCGTAGATCATTGAGGTGGGCAGGGACGTCAGCACTCTCACACACAGTGAGCCTTATTGCAGAGTTTAATAGAGGAAACCCAGCATGAATCCCCACAGTCATTCTGTTCCAGTCAAACACACCATTCACAACACACTGGCCCTGTGTGTGCGCATGTTAATACACACACATACAGGAGTGAACATACAGCACATTATGTGCTTCAGTATGCACTGTGTGTGTGTGTGTTTGTGTGTGTCTAGTGCTGGTTAGATACACATACAATGTTCATGTATGAATCTGACTACAGATATTTTCATGCAAATGTGACAGTATGTGGGTATATATGCTGTATGTGTGGACATTAAATGTAGCAGTGACATCCAAGTGTGTGTGTGTGTGTGTGTGTGTGTGACAAAAAGGGGGCGATATTGACCCATCAGTGCTGCTCTGTCACCTCTTCTCTTTATGAGTCTGGCCCTTTAAAAACACATTGGATTTATGGCAGGTTTGGGCACTATCTCAGAGATGGTGTGTGTGGCTCAAGTAAAAAAAAAATCTGTTTGCTGTGAAGAGAAATGAATTTAACAACATAAACATTTAATGTGATGAGAGCATTATTAGCACTGCATGCTACTTCAACACTGCAGTATGTTTCACTGGGGAAAAAAATGAGCTAAAAGATGTTTAAACAAAATAGTGAAGTTGCAATGTTAGAATTATTCTTTGCAATATTTAATCTATTGCCCATTTTGTGTTTGGATCCTTCTTTCATTGGTATATATTATATTTAGTTATAATATATCTCACAATTTGTGATTTCTTTGGTTCAGCAAAGAGATTATTAGGCAATGCGGCTGCAACTAATCTTTCATTCAGGCCAAATAAGACACTCAAATTTAAAAGCATCAGGAAACAGCAAAAAGAGATTTAGAACAAAAAAGTACTAACAATGCATTGACAAGCATTAAAAGTAAAAGCACTAAACTGTTTTAATGCCACACTATAACAACTCTCCCTATCAAATTACAGCAAATTACAGGTAGCTGAATTTCCCAGCATAAAACTGTTATTACAGTGTGTCTACTATGATGTACAACAACAGATAGCTGTAAAAAATTATAATAGAATATAAGTATAACACTGTCAGCTTTGAGTTGATAAATAGTTTGGCACTGTAAAATGTCTTAAGTGCTATAGATCTGAATCTTTAAAATCTTACCGTGGATGTCAACACTAGTCAACCACCTTCGGGATGAATGCTGGTCCTCATTAATGGCTGCAGGAGTCTTGGTCATGATGGCCAGTTGCTAGCTACACCTATTGCTCTCAGACCACAAAAACACAGAAAAATACATCACACATTCCCAAACATCAAATACTCATCACAGTACTATTTAACATTTCCATTCTCACGACTTTTTGCTTGTGCCAGCGCGAAACTGTCCGTAATTTGAAGGGCCCACTCCTCTGGTTACTCTAGTACTGTGCACCTGTGTGGTAATGAGGCAGTGGAACTTGATGCAACATGATTGGGCTCATATATGGGCAGATTCTAGCAACAGAGTGAGACTCAGGTCAGACTTAGCTGAAAAAGAATGTGCAGTGATTTGCTGGTACTACTTTTTCCTTCAAAGACATCAACATTTAAAGTATTAATGTGAATTCACAAAGAACAGCGCATTGATGTCTAACATTTCCCCCATTATTTTGACAGCAGTCTGTTACAGTGGACAGTAACATGTTTAATCTAGGGTGCAAACTATCTGCGTTGTGATGTTTACATCCATTGACCGAGAATTCTTACTGCATGTAAACACAGTGATTAAAGTCGATATTAACACGTAACAAACACGCATCAGGCATGCAAACAGATAAGGGCGGTGCAGATGGTGACTTGGCATCTTCCTCTCTGCAACGCAAATCCCCCCATCATCTTTAAAAAATGCTCTGCTTTTCAAATTGATTTCACAGTGCAAGACCCCCCCCCCCAAGAGATTAACAAAGTAAATTTCTGTTTAAAAGAAGTACCCAAAGATTTTTTGCCTAAACCCCAGATAAGCAGACATAGAGAATTTTCTTGAGACTATACATCCTTTATCTGTGATTCTAGGTGCTATATAATTGTGGACAGAGTCTAATGTGTGGTCCATTTGCTTCATTAATGGGGCAGACGCTAGTCGTTCAGCCAAGAAAACGCCTATTGTTCCCTTTACCTTCCCGTTTTTTAATGTGTAGCATTAGTCCTGCAGTTGTTAGTGCTAGAGTATAGTGCTTTGATGATGGTCAAATGACAAAGTCTTAATAGAATATAGTGGGACGGGCAGGACAAAGGTGGGCAATGTTCAGCTGGATGCAGCCAATTTCTGTGTGAGAGGCCTGCCTAAAAACCCTATTCATAGGCTGTCTAATGCTGGTGCGTAATTAAATGTGATTACTGGAGCAGAGGGCTCCTCTCTCCCTCTCTGAGGGCCACACACAGGACTGGAGGCAGTGTGCATGCGCTCAATAAGAAGGCGCTAACAGATGTACACAAGCAACAACCACAGGCATACCCAAAAATCTAAGCCATCTCGCTCCCTAAAACAAATACAAATAGAAGTAAAATATCATTTATCTCTAAATTTTCAACATTCTGGGTCCTAAGAAAACTAGCATTGGATTTAAAAAGGAATAAACCCAAAGGTTGAATTGGCTGAAATCCTTATTTATTTACTTTATTTTAAACCAATGTGATCCATCAGTTGGAACTTAAAACACCGGCTTGAGTTGCAAGGTTATTTACCTGACCGTCCACAGCCTTCCAAAAGTCCCCCCAAAATGTACAAAAACAAACACATACTAGCAGTAAATAAAAATCAGGATAAACTGTGACCTTCAGTCAGTGATAATCATAAGACAAACATGCAGAAATATAAACACAAATCAATTATGGTTTCCATCCGCACATGCACACACCTTGTCTGGCCTGCTCTCCGGTCCAGTTTCCTGGGCAGACACAGTCCCCTGGTGCTCATGGGAAATAGTGAGCATGCCAGGCCCCACAAAGGCGTCCTTTCAGCCGCCTGCATGCTTGACCTGCGCAGGGTCAGCGCTCTGCTTTGTGCCCCGTGACCCTTGAGTGACCCAGGGTCATGCTGAGGGCCTGAGGTCAAATCCAGATGCCTGCATCTAATTTTACTCCAACTGGGTTATCCGTCCAAATCTGCCCTAAAATTTGGCCCCCTCGCTCTCTCTAAAACCCACTACTGCCTCCACACATAACTGCGCCCTACTGAAATACATAAGCACTCTGCAGTCTAATTGGACTACTGTGAAGTAGTACTCACACTCAAGCTCTCTCTCACTCTCTATCTCCCACACACACGAACACACACACACACACACACACACACACACACACACACACACACACAACACACACAAGTGCAGCAGGCCTGGCTGAGGGTCTACCTTGAGGGATTATGTGCAGAGAGACAGGACCCTCCAGCCAATCAACCGGTCTGTCACATTGATTTTGAGGGGTCACTGGTGCACAATGGCCAGGGTTTTCCTGTCTTAACCTCTCTGATCATACACATATGCACACACACACGCGCGCACACACACATTAAAAACATAGATCATCTAAATAAAAAATGAATGGTAAATATACAAAGTGCTGGAAAAATTTTTACAAATTTGTAAGATTAAAGGTGAATGGGGCCACACATTCAAGTAAAGGTGTGTCTTCAGAGCATGCTAAAAATGATACTGAAAGACTGGAAATTCCTCAGAAACAAACACATGTGCACACTAACCCACATACGCCTCTCTACAATTCAAAATTCCCCTCTTTTGCCTCTTAAAGCTTCATCACATCTCTGCTGCTGAAAAACCTTTATCCCCGGGGGAACGCACACCCGACTGAGGGGGGGAGAGCTCTTAGGTCAACCCCCCTGTCCAACCCCAGGCTCCTTCTTCTCTTTCCTGGTCAAACAACACAATAGCCATCTATCAAAGAGGGCACCAGGCAGGCACTAAAGCTAACGGAAATAAACCGCCCCACTGCCAGCAACATTTCAGGTGCAAGGCTGAATATTTTCTCCAACGTCATCCAAGTTTGGTCTATTCTCTTTTAGTCTTTTGTTGCTTATTTCCCTTTCCTGACGGGAATATATCAGGCCTCTGAAAAAACAGGATTCAAGCATGTCTGTTGTTGGTATTGTTATGGTTACAGAGCTCATCAGTTGGGGAAGCACTATTTAGGTTCTATATGCACGTCAGAGGAAAAGACACAGTAGTATCATTAACATAATATTTTAATGTTTTTAAAGTATCAAAAGCAAAAGTACGCTGGCAAAATATTGCATATGACTGATATTACACATTTAATTAAACTGACACACCAATGCAAAATATGGCAGTGGCATTTTGGTGTTTGGGGTGATTTTTTTTATTTTTTTATTTTATATACACTCACTGCCACTTCATTGCCCCCCACCCAGATCTGGTGATTGTGGAGGCAATATGAGTACAGTGAACTCACTGCCATGTTCAAGAAACCACAATGAGATGATCTGAGCTTTTTGACATGGTGCATTATCCTTCTGGTAGCAGCTGTTTAGAAGATGGTTACATTGTTGTTATAAAGGGAGGGACATGGTCAGCAACAATACTCATGTAGGTTGTGGTGGTTAAATGATGCACAGCTGGTACAAATGGACTTAAAGTGTACCAAGAACATTTCCCCTATACAATACACTGCCACCAGCAGCAACCTCGAGCACTGAGGCAGGATGGATTCATGCTTTCATGTTGTTTATGACCCTACCATCTAAATGTTGCAGCAGAAATTGAGACTCATCAGACCAGGCAACATTTTTCCAGTCTTCTGTCATCCAATTTTGGTGAGCCCATGTGAATTGTAGCCTCAGTTTCCCGTTCTTAGCTGACAGGAGTGGCACATAGTGTGGTCTGTAGCTGCTTCAAGGTTCTAATGCCCTATGCATTCAGAGATGCTCATTTGTGTACCTTGGTTGTAATGAGTGGTTATTTGAGTTACTGTTTCCTTCCTATGAGCTAAAAACAGCCTGGCCATTATCCTCTGACCTCTGTCATCAGCAAGACATTTTCTTTCAGAGAACTGCCACTCACTGGATATTTTCTCACTTTTGGACCATTCTCTGTAAACCCTAGACTTGGTTGTGCTGGAAAATCCCAGGAGTTCAACAGTTTCTGAAATACTCATACCAGTGTGCCTGGCACCAAAAGCCAGGCCTCATGCAAAATTACTTATATCACCTTTCTTGTGGTCACTGGGAGTGACCAGGATGGACGGGATTGGAAATGAGGTCCAGTGGTCCATAATCTAGGAGCACGATGCAGTTAAAAAGGCATAAGACAATTCTGGACGTTCAAGCTCTTATAACGACATAAATTACAAGCTTTATTTTAGAATAACCTCTTGAGAAGTTAAATGAAACCATATCCAAAGTATGTAAAAAGTATGTACAAAATGAGATATAATTGTTATTATAAGCTAATTTATAAGCCTGTTGTCTATATTGTCTTCTGGTAAACTCTTGTCTGAAAAGTAAGCACGACTGGGGTGGCTGTCGCTCAGAAGCTAGAGTGGGTTGCCTTCCAAAGGGAAGATTCGTGGTTCAATTCCCAGCTCCTCCTGCCTGCTTGCCAAAATGCCCCTGGGCAAGACACTGAGCCCCAAATTGTTCCTGATGCATCTGTTGGAGTGTGAGTGTATTTATGAGAGTCAAAATGGGCTTAAGGCTTGGAATAAAGCGCTGTGTTAATAAGGCTTGTAGTAAAAAGCACTTTGTGTATTCAGTTAGAGTAGAAAAGCACTGTATAAATCCAGTCCATTTACCTGTTAGATAAAATGGTGAAGCTAAAGGCTCAGTATTCCCCACTGAAGTGAAGTACAAAAGGACAATCAAACATGAACTAGTTAATGCCCAGCAATGTAGTCTTTTAGCTTTGCACCTCTCCTATGTTGTTATTTGGCATAGCAGTAGCTATAAGCAGGGATAGAAAAAGTTAGAACAGGTGTCTCGAACCTGTGGCTTTTTTTTCTTATCTCCAGTGGCTCCCTGTGACTTTGACAAAAAACTAAATGAATATGAAATTGTTGCTCATAATTTTGCTGAACCTCAGTTGAGGTAGGTAACATTAATGTAAACACATACAGTTAGATCCATTAGTTTTGGGACAATGGCCGTTTTTTTGCAATGTTTCCTCTGTACACCACCATAGTGGATTTTAATTCAATCAGTCAAACTATAATTGACATGCAGACGTTCTGCTTTAATTCAAAAACCTTGGACAAAACAATTGCATTAACTGTTTAGGAAATACAGCCATTTTTATACATAGTCCCACCCATTATATATAATAGTCATATGGTAATAGATTTTAATTACAACTATTTGTAACGCTGATAGGCTCATTTACACATACTGTAGTAGGCAAACCATCAACAGCAAAAGACAGTGCACTAGAGAGGTGAAAAAGAGTGTGCAGGCAGGATGGAGTGGGTGGAGAGGAGCTTTGTGACAGAAGGATAGCAGCAAGAGTGAAAGGGAAGGTTTACAAGACGGAAGTGAGACCTTCCATGATGTATGATTTGGAAACAGTGACAAAAAGACAGGAGGCAGAGCTGGAAGTGGCAGAACTTAAAATGTTGATATTTTCACTGAGATGGTTTGGATATGTTCAGAGGAGGGATAAGACAAAGGATGTTGAAGATGGAGCTGCCAGACAGGAGGAGTAGAGGAACACCACAGAAAAGGTTCACTGATGTTGTGAAGGAAGATATGAAGAGGTTTGGTGTGACAGAGGGGGATGCAAGGGATAGGGTGGATTGATGGAGGCAAATGATCTGCTAAAGGGGGCAGCTGAAACAAGAAGAAGAAGAAGAAGAAGAAGAAGAAGTTTTAGAACACCCCAATTTTTCAGTTTTTTATTGAAATTCAAGCAGTTCAATGTCTCATTGTACTCTGAAATGAAAACATAGAACAAACAAGATATTGAAGTTCAAAAAGAAATCATGGAATAAACCAAAATGTATTCTAAACTGTTGACTCATCAAAGTAGCCACCTTTGGATGTAACAGCTAAACACACTCATGGCATTCTTTCTACAATGGAAATCAAATATTCTTCAGCAAGTTCTTCCC
>VUQH01032521.1:30930-48872 GCA_015106775.1 Etroplus canarensis | reverse complement strand
TTCACCATCCAACCTGACAGAACTGGAGAGGATCTGCAAGGAAGAATGGCAGAGGATCCCCAAATCCAGGTGTGAAAACTTGTTGCATCATTCCCAAGAAGACTCATGGCTGTACTAGCTCAAAAGGGTAATTCTACTCAATACTGAGCACAGGGTCTGAATACTTATGACCATGTGATATTTCAGTTTTTCTTTTTTAATAAATTTGCAAAAATTTCTACATTTCTGGTTTTTTCTGTCAAGATGGGGTGCTGAGTGTACATTAATGAGAAATAAAATGAATATTTTTGATTTTGGCAAATGGCTGCAATGACACAAAGAGAAAAATTTAAAGGGGTCTGAATACTTTATGTACCCACTGTATAAGCAGCTGGTTGTGCTGGTAGATGGCTAGTGCTAGAAATTCTTTGCTGCTGATGCTCATCTGATATGTAAAATAAGAACAGCAGATTTAATGTCACAGATACTTGGAGAAAGGTATTCTCGTTCCACCCAAATCCTATGCAAACATGTAAAAAATTTTAAACAAGTAAACAAACAGTAAAAAAAAAAGTTATTTACCCCCTTAATTTATATTTTTCACTACAGTTCCATGAACCATTCATTGTGGAATATCTATGAGGTTATACTCAGTTACAGTGTAATGTACGGGGGCTTTAATGGGCTGATATAAAGGCAACATATTCCCACCAACCCCTTCTTTTGGCCATGTCTGTGATACTGTTTGAACAACAATAAAGGGCGTTGCCGCACAAGAACTGAGGGAAATTAAATGTATTTTTAATCTTTGAGCTGCTTTGAATTGGTAAGAGGCTGACAGAGGTCAACACTCACTAGCTGTTTATTGTGTTAAGAAATTAAGACTAGAAGAGCTGAAATTACAGCCAAATGCGTGTTTTTTTTCTCAAGTTTACTTTTGGATAAAGGAAAAGAATTTTGATTATCACAGGCCCTAGAGCGAAACAGTGGACTAAACTCCCCTGAAACCCTCTGATCATCATGTTTCACAACTTCAGCCCTCCACCCTTTAGTCCAAAAATGTGTCTGTATGAAAGCCAGATCAGCTCTCACATCTGCCCACATGTGGCGACCTCATTAACATTCAGACACAACCAATCAATCTTCCCGCAATAACTCCCCGTAATTACTTCAGATAAACATCGCCCAGTCCGGGTTGTACTTCACGATGCTAAATGAGGGCAATTTACCCAGAATTGATTTCAACTGTGAGGAAATGTATGCAGAGCGATCTGATCGATCTTGCCTCTGACAAGGAAACTCTTCTTCAAGTAAGAGAAACAGGATTCAAACTTCCTGTTTCTGTTTGTTGTAGCACTAGTGGGACTTGGAGAACTCACAGCAGCTGGTCTGTCCTCAGTCTGATTTAAGGAATATATTCAAGTCACTGTGACAGAAGTGAAAAATCTGGATAATTATCACATTAAGTAGCTCCAACCAGAGGCTACTGTGATTTTTTTTTTTTTTTTTTCCTATCGAATGTGTTTATTTGTTGACGAAGTTAAAAAGCAAAGTGATGTGTTGACTTGTTTTATGCCTCTCTATTTTCATTATTTGCTGTTTCTTTGTTCTTAAAAAATATTAGTTCTGGCATTTCTTTCTGTGATGTACTTTGTAAATATAAGAAAAATGCTTTGTAATTAAACGTTATCATTATAATGCAGTTCACTGTACAGTCAATTGTGTTAATCTGTGCTTCAGTTTTGTTAAATGAAATTCTGGTATATATCTTACTCAGCATTAATTTGCGGACGTGTGTGTATTTGATCCATGGTTCGAACCTAACTTGGTGATAAAAATATTGCTTTTTGAAACAGGAAGTCCACAAAATAAAAGTTTACCGTCACCAAATCAGTTGTGGTGCACCATCGCCCCATCAGTTTTGACTGGCACTGAGGGTGTGCCAGACTGACAGCAGACTTCTCCTGAACGCTGAACAATTCAGAAGAAAACTCTGCATCGGTTCAGGGAATGCAGTTTGCCCCCACACGACCAACACCACATGCATGCACCACACTGCTGACAATGCTTGCACCACCTGCCCTGCCTGCGTCACTGCCAACACCACTCACGTGCACTGCGCTGCTCACCCTACCCACACCACTTGCACGCACTGCGTTCACATAGGACACTGCTCATATTGCCCCACCTGGCCTGCTTTCACACCCTGCACTGCTCACACCACCTGCCCCACCTGCTCCACTCACTGCTTGCACCATTCACACCGCCAGCACCACTTGCATGCATCCCACTTCTTGCACTGAGCAACATGCACCACCTACACTGCTCGCACACCCCACACCACTAACATGCACTGTACTGCTCACACTGCACGACACTGTACTGCTTGCACCACCCACGCCACTTGCATGGACTGCACTGTACTGTTCACACTGCACTGCTTGCACCACCTGCATTACAAAAATCTAGAAGTGCATGACATCACCAAAGCATGGTATGCCCCAGTCAGTTTTGGCTCACACCACCCTTTGTGATGGTGCAAACAGTAAAGCATAAATTAGATATAAAGTCTGGCTGCATCTGTCTTTTATTTACAGTCTATGGTGCTGCCTCTTAGCAGGCTTCCTGAAGTTGACCAATCAGAAGAAAGTTGTTTTTTAGCTTTTTGTAAGAGTAGCGTAAACCTCCCTTGCATAGAGCAGGGTATATGAATGGAATTGGTATTTATCTCATAGATGGACAAATCATTATCAAATAAAAATAGCTTTTCCATCACTTTTATGCCCCTGTGTCCAAGACTTGCAGGAAGTGATGAAAGTAACTGTATTTACTGATAAGAGGTCACCTGACACTAAACACCGTCTTTAAGTAGACTGTTAGGATAAAAGTTAATATCTGCCTTGCTTCTTTACAAAATAAACAGTTGGGGGGGGAAACTCCTGGAGCACATCTGGTTCACTTCCTGTCACAGAGTCTCAGAAACTAAACGCTCTGAAGTTGAGCTTTTTTCTGCACAGCAAGACACTCAGTTAATTCTGCTTTGTTTGCTTTCACTGCTGTCTGACTGAAGAAGATTTGGAGGGTCTTTCTCAGTTTGTCCTCCAGCATGTTTAAAGACCAGAGGAGGATGAGGACGTCTTCATCCCAGAACATGTGGACTTTGAACGATGATCTAACAAAACCACAGAAAAGGGAACAACATCAGCACTCATTTCTCGAGGGGTGTCTCGGCTCAGGAGGTTTATTACCATTTGGGGGGTGGGGGTGTCATGGGATGCTAATTTTGGACATTTAACCAGATAAAGTTGAGATAAAGCTCAGCTTGGTGCTGATGGTGGGGGTGAGATTTTTTTCTCCCTGTTATGGGTGACGGTGGCAGCGGCTCGGACAACGCCGTTCAGGACTGGCAGCCGTATTCATCTCTGTTACTTCCTCTCACCTCTGGGGAGATGTGTTTATTAATGTGCCACTTCCCCTGATAAATGGACCAATGGAAAACCCCGGCTCGACTCGCTCGCCGCTGCCACCGCTGCCTCCCCCACGCCTCCATTGTGATTTATATCAGCAGCTGCCATGGGGAGGGTGGGATGGGGGAAAGAAGTGTGTGAAGTGTGTTTGAAACATTTTTGGCAAACGAAAAGCTCCTCGGCGAGGTGATTAAAGGATGGGCACAAACTTTAGATTTAAAAAACAGCTAGCTAAAATAGCTAAATTACTGCCAATAAATCCACAAAATATCTGCTTTATATAAGCAATGAAATCTCTGAAATTTTAAAGATTCTTGCCAGATAGAAGTGAAAGTTTGACCCCGATGTGACCCACATCTGAACCTTCCTTTGGGCCTTGAAAGACTGGATTAACTCAGGATGTGCGTGGCTGTGGCATATCAGCCAATACCTTTCAGTGTCGTAACTGAGCCATCAACAAGTTTATCATCTTTCCTGAAAAGACAGATTTAATCACCCAAAATAAAATCTTATTATGACTTCTCTGAATTTTAGTCTTTACCATGCATAGCCAGCCTGTTTTATTTGCTAAATAATTTTTTTTCCCCATAGCTAGAAGGTCAGTGTATCCTATGTGTCAGTGTGGTAGACTTTCCCACTGTTTTTGGAGTAATATTCTAATAATTTGACCTGAGTCAAATTACAGACAAAACTGACTTGAAAACGTACTAGAACTTTAACAAAATCACCACAGAGATATACAAAATACTTTTGGTAATTTAGTCATCCAACATAAAGCTACCAAAGGCATATTTTTGGTATCACAGCTACAACAGAACAGTTTTCTCCAGAGAGCTTTGGACTCTTCCTACAAGTTTATGAAACACCTGACAACCCAAACTCTTGGTTGTAAAGTTCACTATGTGTGATTTTATACTAGTTCAGCTAAAACAAGAAAATTAATCTTATACAATGAAGTCCCAAAAAGTTCCTCTAATGGCCACTAGAGGCTGGCTCCAAAAGTAAATCAGTTCCCAAAGACTCCCGTTAAAATGGTAAACTTTACAACAGAAATAACCATAACGATTTTATCAGCTATAAAAACAATATTGGTCCCTATAGTTAATTTCTACCTTCATAACAAGTGCATGGAGGCTGAATTTTTTTTACAATGGACCAGTTTAAACTGCCTAGAGGATTAATATTTGACGTATTTGTGGTGTGGCCTCTTTGACTGACAGGTGGCTGTAGCTGCTAGCTGTCTGCTAGCCTTCAACTTAGCTAACTATGGCCCCTGGACTGATTTGTGTAATTTGGTAATAAACAGAATCACATTATCAGCATATAGTGATAGTTCATGCTCAGTCTGTCACTTCTGTAGTAGTTTTAATACAATTATTTGACAGATAATATGGTTTGCTGTAGAGTTAATTGTACTAACAGATGGTCCAAGAAGTTTATATTCCATTTTTGGTGAGTGTTTCTATTTGGATGTAACTTAGCACTCCATCCTCTTGTCTAATTACGGCTCCAAAAGACAATATGGTGGTGGCTATTAATTTAAAGCAGAGTCCAAATGCCAACTAATTACAATTTTCTTGGCCGATTATGATTTTCTAAAAACTGTCCTTAACAGCATACATCAGTATCGCGCAGACTGTGCTTTATGTTTATAATAAAACATTTTTCTGCTAACAACTTTTGCATTTTCTCCACAACAGCACCAGTTTTTATGACTTTCTTCTTTCGCCACCTCTTACAAATCTGAAACTTAAGTGCTACAGATCTTTGACATTTCTTCCAGGCTTTTTCAAGAATATTAAACTGAACTGGACCTCTAGACCGTGTTTGAACTGGTTTGTGTAATATGGTAATAAAGACAATCACATCATCAGCATATAGTAGTTTATACTAAGTTTGTCCCTTCTGGAGTATTTTTATCTATTAGTGTGCTATTTAGCACTAATTAGCAGAAAATTGGAGTCCCTTCACCATGTTTGCACGTGTTGCATGTGTGCCTTTTTAAGCATTTTTAATGCAATTATGTAACATAAAATGGCTTGTTGTGTATTTTTTTGTACTAACTGTACTGTCCAAGAAGTCCGTATTCCAGTTTTGGTGAGTGAAATTTTTGGATTTTATTTGGATTTTTTTTTAGCACTAATTAGAAGGTATCTGTCTCTATCTGTGAGGTGCATCCATACAGTCTGTGGATGTAGCCTGATAACCAAGCTAGCAGACATTAGCTGATCATTTCCAAATATGGTTCCCTCTGGCTCCAACATCTAAGATAGTAGCTGCCTAACATGAAGCTTCAGAATTCTTTAAATGCAGTCTAAAATATTGTTTTGAGCTCTTAAAACACAATCTCTATAATGTTATATGTGCTATTTGCATCTCTACATGGGCAGGTTACCCACATGCAACCGAACGCTGCTCAGATGCAGTCGGTTGACAGAACTAGGGCTATGAACAGAAGTTAGAAAACTTTTTTCATATTCTTGTGTAGAATTGATGAAGTTTGTGTCATTACCAGCGCAGTCTCTTCAGGCTGCTCCCTTTAGGGGCTGCCACTGCAGATCACCTGCCTCCATCTGACCCTATCCCTTGCATCCTCCTCCACCACTTCAACCCTTTGCACCTCTGGATGTAGTGAACATCCTGGACACTTGACTTTTTATCAAGGGCGGACTAGTTGAATGCAAAAGTAAAAATCTGGAGCATGGAGTAACTACAGAAGATAAAGATGAAAACATTGTCTCCAGTGTCCTGTTAGCAGATGGATACCTGCTGTGTGAGTTCTTCTGTGTAGTTTTGTCAAACATCACCAGCTTCCCTCCCTTGTTTCTAAGAATGGAAATATTTCAGTGCACTTGGCAGGTAAAGTGATCTCACTGCTCCCTCCTCACAGTTTCACTGAATATCTCAACAATGACATTTTGGTGAGACAGAGCCAAACGGGCTTTCCGTTTGCTTTGGCCTCGGCGCCTGCTCAGTGTTTCGGGACGGCTGGAAGCTGAGTTATGACAGGTTTAGTGAGCGCGGCTGGCCGGCTTCACGTTGCTGGCAGCCTGCCGTCGCCTCCGACACCGTAACACAGCCAGCTCATTCACAACGCCGCGGAAAGTTTAACCCACGCTGACTGCTCGTTCAGCCACTCTGCAGGAAACCTCCAAGCTTTAACTCATGACATATTCAAATAAGTTCACTGTGTTTTCAGTGTCATTGTGGACCTCCACACATTGGACCTTTTAGAAGTCACAACATGCAGTTCTCTTCTGAGTTTTAAAGCCTCAGGCTGCTTCATGAGCAAACTGGTCATTCAATAATCAATCACGTCTCAAGGCAGAGGAGGTTTATAATATGCAACGGCTTGAAATTAAGGTCCTTATGCTTGTTATAGTGTAATGATAGAGGATATGAATGAAGGAAACAATTCTGTGCTGTTTTTATTATTCAGACTTCCTGAGATTAATGGAATTAACACATTACAGAAAAGAGTGAGATTATTTTATTGTTCCAAGCAGATGATGAATATCTACAGGACTCACAAAAACCCTACAGCTATAAGCAGCTGCATAACAGGTGAAACAAAAAACAAACAAACAAAAAAACACCTTAAAGGTACTTTGTTGATATAATTATTTTTAATTATAATTTTAAGCCCTCTAAAATTAAATAATGCTATCAGGAGAAATTGAAGACACAGCCTTTGTGACTTGATGTTAAAGAAGTCTATATGGTGTTGAAGTGATATCCACTCAACAATATGACTGGTCAGTCAAAAACAGCACACTTGGAATGTAATAATAATAATATAAAATGTGGAAAAAAGGCCACCCTGTGATTCAGTAGCTTATAGAGCCACCTCTGCAGCTATAACTCACAGTGATGGTTTTCTGTGTGTCTTTATCAGTCTTCCCACTCCTGGGAAGATTGCGGCATTTAGGTTAAACACACACCTGAACGCTCCAGACCAGCAAACTGCCAAATCTTCAGCTTTTACAGAGGCGCTCACACTGGCTGCTGGTCAGTTAATCAAGGTGCATTTGATTAGCAGCACCTGGCTGCTACTTACCCTCTTAATTCCTATGGGAGCAGTGAGGGTGTGCTTAGTTTTTTACGGGACTGCATGGAGTGATACACCAAACGGCCAGGGCTCAGCAACATTTCATATGATCAAAAGAGCCATTTTTAAGCAATTAACTATACTTTTTAAATGGCTGTATTAAAATAATTTACTGACTGTATGTCTTTTCTTATCTTAATGAAGGTGGCACAATCTGAAATATAAATGAGCCTAACTGCATTTTCAATAGAATGAAATAGACCTTTAGCTGCTCCCTTGTCTTCTCCCAAAGGGGCCAAACACAGAGGGTTAATCTGCATTTACGCTGGGTTAACGCAGGATGCCCTTCCTGATATGACCCTTGATGAGAGGGGCTTGTATAACACCATATTTTTACCGCATACATGAATTTATACAAATAAATAATAAAAATTTGCTGTTTGATTATTTTCATTGCAAAGAGCAAGTCTACGTGGGTCTCTGACACACAGTAGCCCAGTAAAGCTCCCGGAAAAGCAAAGGCGACTAAACGATGAGCAGAAAAATGGTTATAAATATCCCACAATCCATTTAGTCATGTGTGAGAACCACTAACAGGAAGTGTCACGTCAGCGCCTGAGCAGAGGCGTTAAGCTGGCAGGTATTATCACAGCACCACACTATCTGGTGTTCATCACCAGGACTTCCCCTCCGCCATCCGTCTCCCTCTCAGACATGGGTACCCTTTTAAGGTGCAGAGCAAAGCGCTGGATCAAAGCAGGCATTCACTGCATTAAATATACCTGCTGCAGCCTCGTGTGCCCCACAGTGGAAATGTCACAGTGCCACAATAAGTCCTCCGTGTTTACGGAAAAGTGCCAGTGAGGACCTGCTCAGCACGCGTCCTATACCTGAAGGGCTTCAGCCGTTTGAAGCTGTTTGACATGAAAAATGTACACAGGGCTTTTTTATTTATACGCCTCTCCTGTGATCTCTGTTTCATCTCCTGCCTGGTAAGAATTTCATCTTACTAATCGGGGTCAAAGCAGCTCACTGGATGGAGCTGGGTGGGCTGGTGGGAACCAGATCGTAGAGTCATCTTTAGTTGTCTGTGTGAACTGGAACTTTGAAGTAGTCCAGCGGTACGACAGCACAATAACACCATACATACCCCACACAAATGCGTGAAATATACTGTTAATAATGGGTATTATTAATATATGGCAAGCTTAATGTCATTAATAGATTTTTAGCCACGCTTTGGTTTTAAGTATGAATAATGTTTCTAAAAAAGGCCTAATATTGTGAAAACCCTGGTGCTTAATGTGAGTTTTAGTTTCACTTTAAATCTGCACTGAAAGATTTTATTTGCCTTTTTGAAACAAAAACAATTGGCTTCCTTGCTCCCATATTATCATCTACATTGCTGCCCCTAGACTCTACATAAAATTACATTTCATTTATTTACAAAAAAATTTATAAAAGTCACCTCAAATATAATATAAATATAAATGCTAGGTTATCAGCTAATGCTAGCTAGCTAAACTCACCAACACTAGAGCACAGACTTCTTGGATTGTCTGTTAGTACAATTAACTGTATAACAAACCATATTATTTATTAGATAATTATATTAAAAATGGTAAAAGTGACTGAAAGTGTATAAACTGTCAATATATACTAATTCTGTGATTTTTGTTTATTATAAAATTACACAAATTATTTTAAACTTTGTCCAGAGGTCCAGTTTAGTGATTCTAATTGTGGTAAAGCATAGCAGACAGCTAATTGCTATAGCTACCTGTCAAAGAGGCCACACCCTCTAATAATACAAATTTAAAGCCTTATTACAATTAAAATGTTCAGAAAGGGACATGCTGAATATAAACTAACCCTGTTAGACGATGATATGATTTCGTTTATTACAATGTTTAAAAATGGTTCAGAAGTCTAGTTCAGTTATTCTAATTAGCTGGGATGAAGCCTAGTAGACAGCTAGCAACTACACCTGTCTTAGTCAAAGAGGCACATTTTTTAGCCTTAATGTGTTGTCATCCATCTGCCAGAGGCCATGCTGTTAACAATGCAAACTTTAAGCCTCAATGTAATTTAAATGCTCCAAAAGGAACAGATTTAGCAGAAACTATTACTGTATGCTGATGATATCATTCAGTTTATTACAGACTTACAGAAACACAGTTCAGGGGTCCAGTTCATGGACTCCATTTAGCTGAGGTGAAGCCAAGCAGGTTGCTAACAGCTACAGCCGCCTGTGTTGCCATCTAACTGTCAAAGATGCCACGCCCCTCACATTAAGCTTTAAAAACTCAAAACGGATGAGCTGCAAATTAAAAATGTACCCCCCATTCAGTTGTTATGAAAGTGGAAATTGGCTATAGAGACGAAACCATTTTTTGTAGCAGGCATGTTTTAACATGGGAGTCTATGGGGACTCACTCACTTTAAGTGCCAGCCTTAAGTGGCCACTAGAGGCCACTTAAGGCAGATTTTGGAACATCATTTTTCAGCCCTGGATTTAATTGAGCCTCAAACTGACAGGATGTGCCCTGTAATACCAAAACTTGGCTAAAGGTTAAAGATTTCTGTAAAACCACAGCTGTCAAATTTTAAAAGTACTCACCATCAATGGGGGCAATGTAGTCAGATAGGTGAGCCCCTGCTGTGGCACCAGCCCCCTGCATGAGAAGCTCACTGTATGGGCTCCGGTGGCTCGCCATGAGGTGGTAGTACTCAGCCGGACTGGCCCCAGGTGGAGGGGGAGGAAGTCCAAACAACCCACGGTCTTTCAAATGCTCATGGGCCACTGCAGAAGGCGGGAGAGGGAGGACTGGTTAAGGACAGGAATGGAGAAAAAGGGAAAGGGAGCAGAGATGGAGTGAATGACTAAACAGGAGGAGGGCTAAATTCCTGGTGCCTCACACCGAGGGGATCTCTGAATGGAGTGAGGGGCCAGCGGGTGAGGCGGGGTCACTGATGTGCAACGGCGCGTGTAGGTGTTCCCACCCACCAACTGCTTGTTTCCTCAGCCTCACAAGGAAAACCTACTTAGCAGCGTTTGTATGTTTCAGTGGCAAAGATGCCGGAAAGTAAACATTAGATTTGATTTACTGATTATGCACAGATGAGGAACTCTATATCATGAGGTATTGAACCAGCTTAACTTGGGAAAGTGGTTAGAGCTGTTTTCTGATGAAATTCCCTTCCTTTACCTTCCACCCAGCCTGCCCTGGTGTCAACATCTGCACCCAGTAAAGCACTTTTAAAAGTGTCAGCGCCTGTAAGACTGAATTATGAATTTGTTTTACTCCCCCACCTCTTCGTTTCAGGGGCTCTACTGACCGCCCTCATGACCGGATCGATCTTTCAGATGACATCAGGCCCCTGGGCGTGAAAAAGAGCAGACGGCATGCTCATGCTGACTTCATAGCTGAAGTAGCTGCCCCTAATTCGCCCTCACAGGATCACATTTCCACTTTAAGAGCCTCTGAATGATGAGCAATGAGTTGGAGTGAGTTTTTTCTTAATCAGATGAAGCTGTGGGAAAAGATACAGAGGGCAGGAAGAAAGCTGAGGAAGCTAAAAAAAAAACAAAACCATGCTCCATACAATTTCTTTTTCACGTATTAAACACTTTTAATTGCTGAACAGATTCAGTCCATTCATCCATTTTCTGCTACTCATCTGGTTCTGAGTAGAGATGCCCAGACCTCCTGCTTCTGCCCACCTGCTCCAGTTATTCTGGGGGGGTCACTGAGGTGTTCCCAAGCCCACTGATAGACAGAATCTCTCCAGCGTGCCCTGGGTCTGCCTCGTGGCCTCCTCCCATTTGGACATGCCTGAAACACCTCTCCCAGGAGGCATCCATGAGGCATGCATTGTATGGACAAAAGCACTGGGCCACTCCGCTTAATCACTGAATTTAGGTGTTTCATTCAGTCTCATTGCCACAGGTGTATAAAATCAAGCACCAACCCATGGATGAACAATAGAAACTCAGCCACCGAGTGGGAGACCGTGTAAAGTTAGAGTGGGGGTTGCCGAATGATAGGGTCCATAGTGCTTCTCAATCTGGCATTCTGATGGATGAGTCTGGGTTTGGTGAATCCCAGGAGAACCTTACCTACCTAACTGCACTCTGCCAACTATAAAATTGGGGGATACTGCTATGGAGTTGTTTTTCTGGGTTTGGCCTGGGTCTCTTAGTTCCAGCAAAGGGAAATCCTTATGTTTCAGCTTACCAAGATATTTTGGATAATTCTGTGCTTCCAACTTTGTGGGAACAGTTTAGGGAAGGTCCTGTTCTGTTTCAGCATGACAGTTTCACAGTGCACAAATCAAGCTCCAATTAATCATGGCTGAATGAGTTTGGTGTGGAAGGACTTGGCTGACCTGCACAGAGCCCTGACCTCAACCTCATTCAACACCTTTGGGAAGAACTAGAACAGAGACTGTGAGGCAGGCTCTCTTGTCCTTTATCTGAATCCGATTGGTTGGGAACCAACTCCGCATTCATGTCTATTCATTCAGATCAGAATGTCAGAAAAAGTCCGGTATGTGTAATGAGTAGGTGACCCAATACTTTTGTACATATAGTGTATGTTGGTGGGAGCAGTTTGCCCCTGGTAGGGTCTTCCAAGGGAAATTGGTCCTGGGTGCAGGGACAGACTCTATGAAAACCTCTGTGATGGACACAGCAATGGACCAAGTTATCTCACCCGCACCAGGGTTACTGTCCGGAGCTGGGCCTGGGGGAGGAGCTTCTGAGCTTCATCATTTCCAAATCAACTTTATTGCTCAGGTATAGTGTGTGTACGTTTATCAGTTCACTTAATGGCCATGGGTGTCATTAATGCTAATCAATCTAAGGTCCTTTAACTGATTGGTACTGAAAAACTGGTACAGATTCCAAAACCAAACTCCAGGTGATGACAGGAAATAATCTCCTACAATCTGTGGGGAAAAAAGAGAAGTCACCTGGATCACAAAGTCCGTCGGACGTCATTTCCAAACCCAACACCTCATCTCTCAACAATTTATTTGCGTTACCTCCGCTGCAGATAGCCGCCCCATCCTTTCTCCTTTGGTATGGCTTTATCAGGGCCGATCTGGGGCACGCCTGCTTATTTCAGTTTAAAAGCTTTGCCACATTACTACTGACAGACTGTAAAAGAAGATTTATACCCCGTCCTCCGATTGCGCTCCGGTCTGTTATTGTAATTCAGCACTGAGGAAAGACTTGTCATCACGTCCGGGTAAATTTGGGGGGGGGGAGGGAGGTCGTTCAGGGTTGGCTGGCTCTGTTTTATCAATTTCAACATACGGTTTTTAAAAGGGTGCTCTCTGTGTATCGAAGAGGCTGGGAGTGCAGGTCAGGGTTTTCCCCACAGTTCATGCCATACTCCCTACTCAATCCCTTTCTGACTTCTTAAGGTCTATTTCCCTGTTAAAAACACCATAATACCTCAGGATACTACCGCGGTAAAAAATACTTTTACTCTGCTTCTGAAATAGTCTTTAGCTCCTTGAAATTACACCAAGATAAAACTACAGGCACCACCATATGTGTGCCATTGATTTGCATTATATTCAAAAGGTGCAAATGCGTAATTACTGGAGTTTGATATTTTAGGTGAACTGTTCCTTTAAAATGTGGCCTATCTGTAGACTGCAGCTGGAAATTAGTTCAGACCTGCTCATTGGTTTTGGCTAGAATTGGGTGACTCATTCAAGACTAGTTTCTGGTCTGGTTATGTTATATTTATGCACTTTTGTTTATATGGCATAAATTTCCAGCAACAGTTGCCTCAATGTGCTTTATATTGTAAGGTCAAGACTTCACAAGAATATGTACATTCTTAGTTGGGCATTTGGTTTTGACCTTGGCTTTCAAATTGGTTTAAAACATGGATTAGACTGTTTTTGAAATGATTTGTGGTTGCTCTGGACTAGCTTTTGCCTGGTGTTTGGCCTTGAGTCCGTACTTTTTGGGCTTGGTTTTGAGCTTGAAGATCAGTTTGTGATTGTTGGGTTTTTTTTGGTTTTGTTTATTTTTTCTACATTGTTTTTGGATGTAGATTAGACTTTTAAAAACTGTTAAGGGGTTTATTTGGGCTTTTACCTTGTCTAAAGATTTTGTTTTTTACTTTGTCCAGGCTGGTTTTGGTCTGTTTTGACTTGATTCAGCAGGCTTTGGACTTAGTTTTGGCCTGTTTTACTTGGTTCTAATCTGGTTTTTGGACTTGGTGTTATACTGGTTTTGACTTTGTTAGGTTATAATTTATTCTTGATATTTTTAAATAATCCTACCAGGTCTTTGGACTTGGTTTTGGAGCAGTTTGACCTAACTTTAGACTTTGTTTCATAAGTTTTCTAGACTGGTTTTTGGCCTGTTTTTTCATTGGCTTCTAAGCTGCTTTTGGACTTGGTAACATTATGGGAACGTGGACCAATATTCTTGATTTGGAATATTTTGCCTGCCAAGCCTTTGGACTTGATTTTAGAGCAGTTATGTTTGTCTTTAGACTTTGTTTGGACAGGTTTTTTGACTCATCTTTGATTTGGATCTAGGCTGTTTTTTGGACTTCACAGTAGACTGGTTTTTGACTGGTCTTTGATTTGGTTCTGTATTTTTGAACTGATTTTGACCTAGTTTGGACTTGGTTTTGGACTGGTTGGAGGCTGAATTTGGCCATGATTTAAGACTGGTTTTTGACTCGGGTAGGTTATGTTTTAATTTTGGTTTCATTTGTGATTTTTTCTGTACCTTGCTTTTGGATATTTTTTGGCAACATTTTTATTTATTTATATAAGTTTTGGACTTATCTTTAGAATTTGCATCATACTTTGGCTAGACTGGTTTTTGACTTGGTTTTGGCCTGTGTTTGACTTGATTCTAATCTAGTTTTTGACCTAGTTTTGGCCTGTCTTTCACTCAGTTCAGAGCTGGTTTTAAACTTGGCTTTGGCCTGGCTTTGACTATTTCTTGGCTGGCACTGGACCTGGTTTTGGCCTGTCTTATACTTAGTTCTGAGCTGGTTAGGACTTGGCTTTGGCCTGGCTTTGACTGTTTTTGGGCTGGCTTTGCACCTAGTTTTGGCCTGACTTATACTTAGTTCTAAGCTGGCTTTGGCCTGTCTTATACTTCAAGATTCAAGATTCAAGAGCTTTTTATTGTCATTTCAACCACATATAGCTGACGCAGAACATAGTGAAATGAGATGGCGTTTCACTATGTTCTGCTTCTGGACCTGGTTTTGGCCTGTCTTATACTTAGTTCTAAGCTGGTTTTGGACTTGGCTTTGGCTGTTCTTTGACTTGGTTCTAATCTGGTTGTTGTACTTGGTGGTACACTGACTTTTGACTTGTGTTTGGACTTGATTCCATAGTTTGTTTTGACTTTTGTTGGATTTCAGACTGGTTCAGAACTGTGTTTAACTCAGTTTTGAACTAGTTTCAGCCTTGCTTATGTAATGTTTTTAGTCTCAGCTTTGATTTAGTGTGCTAAAATAGTTAATTTTGTCTTGAATTACAGGGAAACAAAAGAGAATATCCTTCTGTAAAAAGAAAAAAGAGCAGCAGCAATGCTAGAGTAAGTATGTTGGCCAGACTGTGAATGATTAAGAAACTATACCAAAACAGAGTAACTTGTGCAGTTTCTGTTTGCAATAAAACGCAGTTATTTTAAGACTGATAAGGATTTTGACATCAAAACTTCTGAATTTGAAGGTTAAACTGAGCTGAAGATGAAAAATATTGTTAAATTCTGGAATATATTTGAAATGTTTTTAAAGTGACTTAAATTGATGAATGTCTTCTGAAAAATTACCCAATCAGTTGGAAGTATGAAATGTGACAATGAGAAACCTGATGCCAAGGTGCCTTTGTTTGACTTTTGGGGATAAAGAAGTGATGATTGGTGAACTTACAGTCCGCAGGGCTGAGTCCTCGGGCTGCTGAGATCATGGACAGCGTGGGGCTGCTGTGCACAGAGCGCAGATAGTGCTCCATGTGAGGGCTGACGTAGGGGTGAGGCGGGCTGAACGGAGAGTCGCCGGTTGCCACTGCGGCAGGTGAGAGTCGAATCAGGGAGATGTCGGAGATGACGGGGCTGCCGGCCAAACCTGCAGGGCTGGAACAGAAAAGAGGAATTATATGCAAACTGCTACATGCTGAACATGTTCTTTGAACTCCTCAAAGAACAGGAACCCAACCAGAGTCCAGCCCCAGAGACTGTTTTCTCACTTTTAGAACAATCAGACCTTGAGGCACACACACTGCTTGTTGG
The DNA here is from genome assembly GCA_015106775.1 of Etroplus canarensis. Classification (NCBI taxonomy): domain Eukaryota; kingdom Metazoa; phylum Chordata; class Actinopteri; order Cichliformes; family Cichlidae; genus Etroplus; species Etroplus canarensis. The sequence goes on along the minus strand of VUQH01032521.1, from coordinate 33,094 downwards.
CTTTCAGAGTGAGGATCTCCTCTTTAAAATGCTGTGCGCCATCACCATGAAGCACGCTTTGACATGACCACCTGAAGCGATGAGTAATCCATCTGCAAACCCGATCCTCTGAGCCTCCACCTCATTGTGTACACAGAATGTTAAGAGTGAGATCACGTCTAACTTGGTTCCTCTATCGAGCTTTTGATCTGGGACAGTCGGAGGAAGGGGTGAGATCAGGGTCATGGGGACGAGCAGAAAGTGGGAGAGGAAGTGCTGCATGGTGAGAAGAGCCACCTCACCACATTAAACTGATATCTGCAGGGTGTTTGGAGAGTGTTGTTTACCTGTGTTTGGTTCTCTGGAAGAGAAAACTAGGAAGGGGGCTGATTCTGAGGTTTCTGGAAGATGAGCCTGATAAAAGAATGTAAAGCTGACACCTCAATCTGAATCTTGGTCTTTCATTGCATTAGGTTACTTTAGTTTGGAATTGGTTTCAGACTGGTTTCTGGACTTGGGTTTGGTCAAGTTTGCCATTAGTGTTGTGGTGTGCTAGGCATAATTTGGACATGATTTAAGGCTGGCTTCTGACTTGGTTGTTTTATGTTTTTTCCTCTTGTCAAACTTGGCTTTGAACTTTGTTACACATATGGTTTAGATCATATTTGACTTGGTTTTGAGTTGATTTAGACTACTTTCTGTACTTAAATTTAAAATTTTAGAATGGTTTAGACTGGGTTTTAGACTGGTTTTCAAACTTTAATTTAGACTGATTCTGGACTTGGTTTGGTACTACTTTCTGTCATGGTTTTGTTCATATTTTTGGTTTCATATTTGGTTTCTACCTTGGTTTTGGGCTGGTTTTGACTTGGATTCGGACCTGGTTCTTGGTTAAGTATTATTCTTTGTTTTTTTTTCTTATTACTATGTTATTTAATTGTTCTTAAACTACTTTTATTCTTTTTTGATGTTCTTTTCTGCTGCGCGGCACTTTGGTCAACATCTGTGTTTAAATATTCTAGAAAAATGAACTTGGCTTTGTTTTACAGTTGGTTTCTGACTTGGCTTTGGACTAGGCTGAACTTGTTTTTGGGTTGGGTTGCTTTTTGACTTGATTGTGTTATGGTTTGATTTTTGCTTTCACATCTGGTGTCTAACTGTGAATTGTGAATTGGCGCTATATAAATAAAATTGAATTGAAAAATTGAATTGAACTTGGTCTCAGGTTGTTTTGGAATTGATTTTAATTTTGGACTGGTTGTATACATTGTTCTTTTATTCCGGGATTCGTTTTAGTTTCTAACTTGGTTTTGGACATGGTTAATACTTGGTTCTTACTTGGTTGTGGTACAGTAAGCTCTTATTTTTGATTTCATATTTAGTTTCTAACCTGATTTCAGGTTGGTTTGGATTTGGTTTTGGACTCAGTTATATTATCCTCTTGATTTTAGACTGAGTTGTGGCATGGTTGTTTTATTTCATTGTTGGTTTTGTATTTGGGTTCTGAGTTGGCTTTAGACCATTTTACTCATTTAGACCAGGTTCTGGATCTGGATCTTGGAGAACTTGGGAGTAAGAGTTGTATATTTGGGCTTGTTGTCCTACTGCAGGACTATCTTGAAACATTAAAAAAAACAGCAGTGAGTGGATACACAGTAACTCCACTTCTATGAGTATATGTGTAGCCCTCAAATGGACTTCATTGTGTTGGGTATTCAGACTTTAGACGGTGGTAGTGATGGCCATCCCTGGTCACTGCTTGGTACTGCCTCTGTTGACAGTATTAAACTTTCTTATAGTGTAAAACACAAAAGACTCTCAGGGGTTGGAAGGTCAAGTCCACAGGGTAGATGCAAGTAAAAGAATAAAGTATAGAACAAGCTGGTCACGATGTGAATCATTTAAACTGCTAGTCATTTCCAAGGCATGATAGACAATGTGAATAACATTGGTGTTATCATGCTTTTAGCTTTAATCTCATTGTGTCCTGTGTCTTTTAATATTATCTTTTATTTCAAAGCACTGCGATCCTGAGAGCCAAAATTATTCTTTTTTTGCAGGCCTAAAGTGGTTAAATTCAAAGTGCATTAGGAAAAATGGAGTTTACAGTTTGAAGGTGCATCTTTTAATGAATAAGTAGCATATTATGTGTAAAAAAAAAAAAAAAAAAAAAAAAAAAAAAAAT
>VUQH01032521.1:8569-24490 GCA_015106775.1 Etroplus canarensis | reverse complement strand
CTGAAAGAAGATGACCTTTGCTATCCCATCTGCTGAACTTAAAGAAAAGTTGCTCCCTTTCAAACTTTCAGCATGCAGATCTGATCCCTGTCTCTTTCACGATGCCGTTTGTAGCCCTGCTCCGTCCACAGAGACACCGTCACAGAGGAGGAGGTGTTCCTCATCTGCAGCGTTCTTGCCTCACTGTCATCTGCCGGCATGGGAAGAAAAAGCATCCTGGAAGGGAACGAGAAGCTTCCCCTCGGCTGCTTTTTATGACAGGCCTGACAAAATAACCAGCCTTCTCATTACGGTATATGCAAACAATGATAAAGGGGATGGCGGCGAGATGTCATGTTGGACAATCAAGGAGGGGACCTCTGACACGCTGCCACGAGCGTGTAATAAAGTGCCTCGGCAGGCGACAAATGACACCGCACTTAATTTGCTGCGCAATGTTCCTGTAATTAGGTGAATTTGGCACAGGCAGGGGGGAGCGACAGCTAGATCAAGGTCTTGATGAATTAGGGGTCCACTGTCAAGATCAAATCACATTAATCAAGGTGGCCGAGTCCGCGGACAGCCATCCCCTCCCCTCCTCCACCCTCCACTCTCCCAGCCGGCGTGATGAATAGCCCTGCTTCCGCCAGGCGCAAAGTATGCATCACCATCAAATCTGTGAATTTAAATGTAAGAGTACTATTTGGAGGATTCTATTGACTTTTTTTGTCCCACCGCCAGTTTTTCTTCTGTGATAAAGTAACTCTGAAGTCTCTTCAAAGTGTGCCACAAACTCGGCAGCTCTCTGCCTGATTTTATCCATCTCATGTACACCGCTGTGCAAAAGTTTTGATCCAGTCCTCATTTCGTTATATGTGGCAGGAAAGTCATAAATAGGTGCAACGATTCCTTGAAATAAGTGCAAACATAAATGGAAATACAGTACATAAGACAAAAATGGAGATTGTGAGTCAGTGTTTGGTATGACCATCCTATTGTTCAATCCAGCCGGAACTCTCTTCGCCAACCTTTCATATCATTTCTTTGAGTTGTCTTCAGGAATAGTTCTCCAGGCTTCTTGAAGGACATTCCAAAACTCTTCTTTGGATGTTGGCTGCCTTTTGTTTCATTTTCTGTCAAGATGATCCCACACTGCTTCGAATAATATTGAGGTCTGGGCTCTGGGTAGGCCAGTCCATGCCTGATAGTGTTCCATTGTGTGTTTTTCTATCCAGGTAAGCTTTTACTGCATTAGCAGTGTGTTTGGGATCATTGTCATGCTGAAAAATGAAGCTGCTGCACATCAGACACTTTCCAGATGGTATTACATGTTGGATTAAAATCAGACAGTACTTTGATGGTTCATAATTCCATCCATTTTGACAAGATCCCAATATCACTGGCTGAAATGAAGCCCCAACCATGACGGAGCCTCTGCCGTGTTTTACAGATGGCTGTAGATACTAACTGCTGTTCCTCTCTCCTGACCTCCTCTGTTCATTTGGATTCATCACTCCATAAGACCTGTTGCCACTGATTCTTAGTCAGGTTTTTGTGTAGTTTGGCATACCTCAGCCTTTTCTCCCTGTTTCCCTTCATTAAGAACGTCTTCTTGACAGCCACTCTTCCATTCAGAAGAGGCTTCAGTGAGTGATGGATCCACTGAAGGGCAGATACATCTCCCAGGTCCTGTGTCTTCTCGTTGATGCAAAAATACAATTTTATGGCCATCAAACTGTGTTATCTTTAGAATTTTAGGAACAAATGGTGTGTTTTCATAGAAGTTTGCTAGAAACGAAGTGCCTAAAGAGCAATTTAAAATTGGTTCTTTGCTAAGTTGCCCGTTATGTGTCAACACAACAGTGTTTCATCCATTGAATGAGGTGCCTTTCTTAAGTGGCAAGAAAACATTCCTCTGAAAATGGTCATCACAAAGACTGCACTGAAAATGAGTGAAAAAGCAGCCAGTGTCCTAAGAAACAGTCTGACCGTCAGAAAGTCTGGCTTCTTGGAAGCAAAATATACAGAAATGAGGGCATGCTCAATACTTTTGCACAGTACTGTATTTTAAGACTTTATGACCAAGATTTCTTTTGTTTGCTGTGTTTGTCAGTTTACGCCAGTGAAAGAGTTCTGAGTTCCTAACCCTCTCAAGGCCACTAGAGGTCTTTCTAAATAAACCTTGACATGAACTTGTGACGAGTTTGGGTCAGGATGTGTTCATACATTTGTCCTTTTTCCCATGTGTTCCCCTTCTTGTTTGCAATGGTGATGGACAGGTTGACAGATGAGGTCAGGCAGGACTATGATGTTTGCAGACGACATTGTGGTCTGTAGTGAGAGTAGGGAGGAGGTGGAGGTATGCACTGGAGAGCAGAGGAATGAAAATCAGTAGAAGCAAGACAGAGTACATGCATGGAGGTGGAATGGTGATGATACCACGAAAAGAGGTGCTGAAGGTGTAGATTAATTGAAATGTATGGTGTCAAACATCTTAGAGAACAGCTGAAAGAAGTAGAATTGGACAGATACCAGCTTGTCCTTTCTTTAGCACTGTCGCTTTTTTCCTGTGTGTGAAATGGATCAGGCCTCCCCAGTCTTTCACTGACAAACGCACATGCCCAGTGAAACATACAGTTGAGGAGACAAACAAATGCCGTTCTAGAAACATCATAAGTCGGCATCCATCTTGGATCAAATATGGCCTCTTATTATAAGCCCCAATCTAAATACATAGTCAGAGAGGCTTCTATTTAATTTTAATGGTCTGCTTGTGAATTGCCTGAAAATCTCATAGAAACAGCCTCAAAAATACGGTTTAAAAGCTTTTTAATACTGCAAGTTGTATTTCTGTCCATGTGCACACTTTCACAGCATTGCACCTTCTTCTGAAGCAGGTATGAACCTCTACTGTAGGTTAGAATTGGCTAAGCTACATCTAATAGTAATTATTTAATTTAATGGATTAACTGGGAAACAAGCAAAAACAACGTGGTTGATGAACTATTGTCAGTTAGTGACTATCTTCGTCGATTGGCCCAACACTACCGAGCATCAATGATCTGAGTGTAAATTAGCTAGCTGGCATTTTGCAGAATATTTTGTCAGCTAAAGTTACAAGAGAAGCTGAAGTGACTACCAATGAGTAGTAAGTGCTTTAGAAATTTACCTAACCTCACTTATCTTTAGCCTGATTCAGCTGGAGGTCTCTTCCTGTTAAAAGCACGTTCTTCCTTCCCACTGTTGCCAAACGTTGCTCATAGAGGATCGTCTAATTGTTGGGTTTTCTCTCTAATCTTAAGTGACCTGAGATGACTGTTGTAAAAAAAAAAAAAATCATGTCTATAAAGCATGCAAAAGTCAGCCTGGCTGGGGCATGATGGCGGACTTGATAAACGCTCAGCAGCAGTGAAAGAACTGAAATATGCACGTCTGTTGGGTAAGTCCAAGCAAAATTTCAAGGCTGCAGCACCTGTGTGAAAATGGCTCATCTGCACAGCCCTTTAGAAGTCTTTTTGGAGTTTTTGATCATGTTAAATGGTCCTCGTCAGCAGATGGAATTTACAAAGCTGTCATGAAGTTCATTCCTGCCCTTAGAACCAACTCCAGCTGCAGATGAAACTCGTGTTTTTTGATCAAAGCGTCAGAAAAGCTAAAAATGTTGTTTTCAAGTTCAAGCACAAAAGTCTTTTAAACTGTGAAATGAACTGAGACCAAAAAACACATTCAGTCTGCCACATGGTTGTAGGTTTACAAGAATTTGAAGCAAAAATTCTGGTTTGACTTTTAAATAAACGCAAGAAAAAAAAGCCATTTTTTCTTTACAAAGTGAATTTCCCTTGGGAAAATAAATGGGATTGCATCTGTGATTGAACCTCACTGCAGCCTGGAAGTCGGACTCACCACCAGCGCTGGAGCCTGTGCTGCGACCTCTATACTCCTGGAGTTTAATTATGGCGCTAGCTCGGGGGCAACACGGCCTGCACCACACAGATTAGCTCAACAACAAGCCATTAATGAATATAAAGAGGTGCTGGGCGGAGGTGGGGTGTATTATGTCATCGGTGATGGATCCAGCCCTGCCGATTGCTGCTAATGGAGTGAGCTGTGGGTTGATACCAGCCAACTCATTTTATTTACCATTTCATTTACTCAGAAACAGACGGGTTAGTGCGTATGCTTCAGCTCTATGATAACTTAGTTTAATCCACTACAGTTCTTTGACTGGTTGATCTGATCTGATGTTTCAAAAGTTTTTTGCCTTGAACCTTTGAGTTGTTTAATTAGCCAGGTTGGACATCACCTATAGACCTAACAACTAGTTTCTATACTCGTTGTTAGGTCTGCTGGCGATACTAACCAAATAATTTTTGGTATCACAACTTAAACAAGTAGTTTTTGACGCCTAAATATAACAAAATAGTTTTGTCATATAAATTTAACCAAGTAAATTTTGACATCTGAATGTAACTAAGTAGTTTTTAGTATCAGAACTCAACCGAGTAGTTTTTGGTGCCTAATTGCAACCATGTAATTTTTGGTGCTGAAACCTAACCAAGTAGTTTTGGTGCCAGAACTTAACATATTTTTCAATGCCGAAACTGAACAAAGTAGTATTAGGTTCCTAATTGTAACGGAATAAGTTTTAGTGTCAGAACCTAACCAAGTCGTTTTTGGTGTCAAAAACTAAGCTCTACACCACTGTGTCCAACATCATAGCATGAATTTTATCTTTGAAAGAAGGCCATTTTATACAATGCAGCACGAGGACGCGCTTACAAAAATGACAGGAATAATTGATTCAGATGCCGGTAGTCTCGCCAGCTTCCAGAGACCATAACCAGCAGCACTGGTGGCAGTAAATGAAGCGATGAATGATGCAAACCTGCACTGTGAGATGCTTTATGGGAAAGTCTCCTGTTCTGATTTTAGATTATGCCTATTTCTAGGTTTAACTGATCAAGTGCTGGCATTGCTTGACAATCATAAATAACTTCCTAAAATGGGTATTGGTATTAATCTGAAAAAGTCCAGTGTCATTCTTATACCCAACTTCAGCCCTCCAAGGTAGATTTTTGAAGCACTCCGGCATTCCTGCCCTCATAAAGACTTTAAGTTTTTAAGGATAATCTAAGGACATGAATCTCCAGTGTGGTAAAACTTACTTCCAATACCAATACAGAGAATTTCAGTGAAAGCTCAGATACTTCCTCCTGCTGCTAAAATGCTTTGCTCAGTGGCACCTCATTTATTAAAAGTGAACACTTCCCTTTCTTCTCAGTGAGATTTTCCCAGTTTGGATCCCAGCAGCTGAACTTCAGACTCCTCAAGCATCAGAGTGTTTCATCCCCAGACGGCTGGAGCCAAAAGAGCAAAGCTTGCCCTCATAATCAAACTGTATCAGAAACAAGGGCTGCAGAGGGGAAATTTAGGAACTAGCATTGATTATTCACTTTGGAAGTCAGCATGTTGTCATCTGCTTTTGATATAGAACTTGGCAAACGCTCAGCTCTCATCAGCGCCTGCTAACATGGCAAATCCTCTGGAGTTAAAAAAGAAAAAACAACCTCTAAGCTGTTCTGTAGTAACTGGATATGAAATAACGATTTGCATCAGGAAGATCTGATGGTTTTAAGACGGTTTAAAACCATGATGTGAAGGAGCTTCTTTGGGAATAATTACCCAGAAAGAAGAAGAAGAAGAAGAAGGCGGTCACTTACCTGTGCATGGCGTGCAGCGCGGGAGGCTCGTAGTGGTATCGTCCCTCGTGATGGCGCATGTCAATCGGGATCGGCGTGTGGAAGGTTGGGAAGATGTGGTGGGGGGCTGCAAGAACAGAGACGCAAAGAAGAAGAAGAAGGGAGAGTTATCCGAGGAAAGCAGAGAGCAAGAGGAGACTTCAAAAAAAAGAGAGAAATTTCAAAGGCAAAAGGGCTACAATAAAGCAACATGAATTTCAGAGCAAGCTGAGCACTTTCGTGTAAAATATTGGCACTATCACACAAGAGAAGTGGAATAAATAAATAATCAAAGTCGTCCTAAGAAATCCTACATCTTGAACATAAAAGATATCCAACTGGGCTTTTGACAAAGACCTGCAGCTAGACGGTCTTTGAACTAGACGGGATGATGGACTGTGTGGAGGGAAGCTGCAGCCCCGACTCAAACCGGGACTGACAGCGCTGGGAAAAGCTTTCTTCTGCTCACGCTCTTTCCCTCCAAACAACCCGAGTCTCCTCTGGAGCTCCAAACAGGCTCGTAAGACACGGCTAAAGCCCTGAACTGGCTCAGTACACATGCCGCCTGTGCTGGGTGTAGACGTGATGGACACAAGTCTGACTGGTTCTTGAAGAGATCGTGTGACGGAGCTTTTTTTGTTCCTAGGCTCAGAGATGTCGTCTGTGCAGTGCTGGGAGAAATTACTGAGGTGTACTTCCAGAAAAAGTAAGGAAAGGCCAAGATATCAGGAATTTGAATCCAAAGCACTTTAGCCTACATTTCCTACAATGCAATTAAAGATTTTAGGGCCTTGACCGTCTAATACATGCTGCACGACCGCCCGTAAAGTAAGAACCAGAATATTTTATTAATCCCAGGAGGGAAACTGGATTTTTGTGACAGATGCTCAGTTATTTATAAAATAATATAAATTTGAAAGGCAGAAAATGAAGATTAAAGTAAATAAATTGTATTAATTGCAATGTGTCACATAAATAACTCTGACTTCTGTGGGAAAGGGTACGACATCTACCTATCAACTATTCTTTCTCAACTCGAACACAAAGCCCGTCCATCGCCCTTCAAGCAGAGCAAAAAAAATTTCAGCTGAGTTTGAAAAGACTGAAGCACAAGATATTAGAAAGTAACCACAATAAATCCTCCCTGCTGCTTCCTACGATTTGTCAGCCTCTATTTCTGGTCCAATTTCACAAACCAAAAAAGAGGCAACTTTAAGTTCTGGGGATAAACCCAGCCTCTTTATTAGGTACGCCAGTTAAACTGCACCTAATCAGCCAACCACAGGGCAGCAACTGAATGCATTCAGGTGTGTAGACAGAGTCAAGACAACCTGCTGAAGATCAAACTGAGCATCAAAATGGAGAAGAAGGGTGACTTAACTGCTGAGCTGCAGGGGTTTTTCTCACACAGCCGTCTGTACGGTTTACAGAGCATGAAAAAGAGAAACTATCCAGTGAGTGGAGGTCCAGAGGTCAAGGAGACTAGTCAGACTGCTTTGAGCTGATAGGAAGGCAACAGGAACTGAAACAAGCACTCATTGCAACCAAAGAGCATCTCTGAATGCAGAAGACCACACCAGGTGCGTGGTGTTAGGAGGCTGAGAGAGAGAAGGAAAGGTAAGAGGGAGGAGGTGAGAGTAGGGACTGTGACAAAGATGGAGCTGTCAGACAGGAGGAGAGGAAGGAGGACACGCAGAAGGCCGGTGTGAGGGAAGAGGATGCAGGTGACAGGGTGAGATGGAGGCAGATGATCCACTGTGGTAGTAGTCCAGTTGCAGAAACTAAATACCAAATAACTGTTGGCAACAGAAGCTTCTGGGTTTCCTTTTGTGGTGGTGCTCATCATGTTTGAGCATGCTCTGGCTGCATACAGGTAAACAGGAATAGAGGAACATAATGGCTGAAATACAATCTCAAAAGCACTGGCTGACAATGGTTTAACTTTTTTTATTAGCTTTTAAAAAGCTATTAGCATTCATAGTGTGACATAAAACAGGAAGTCTTGGCCTGGATATAGGTAGGAGCTACACCGGAGGTCCCTTAACCCGCAGGCTCAGCGAGAAGACGATGGGAGGGCGGGTTCTCTGATCGTAGATCTGCTGGTTGGTGCTAGTCGCTGTCGCTCCAAACATCTTCCTCGTGCATGGAACCATATTTCCAAAAGCAAGTTCAGATTCCTTCTATATTAGATAAAAACCTCTGGGTGTCAGATGAACGTGAAGACAAAGCCCAGGCTGTGTAATAAAGGTGCATTCCTGCTTCTAATTGAACTCGCCGTCTGTTTTTACGAGCTTTGTGTTTTGTCGTGCATCCTTTTAATGGCCCTTTTTATTTTTCATTACAGCGCTGGTTTCCTTTCATGGCTTCTTCTGGGATCTGGGAAGTTTACCCAAAACATCAGGACTAATTAGCTGTTGCGATAACACGAACCCACAGAAGATGTCGTGTCTTTATTTTACCATCACATAAACGGAGCCGTTTGGGGCCTTTCAGCGGCTTTATGGAGTTATGTTTCTTGTTAACATTTTTCTCAGGTTTTTAATCTGGAAAAGCTCCATGAGGGCATTGCCCAACTCTCTCTCTCTGCATTTTTCTCATCATCTCCTCCCTCGCTCGTCCTCATGCAGTTTTCAGATCCTGCTAATTGCAACCTGGTGCGTCTCGTCTCCGGGCTGCCTGATCGGAGAAGAAGAAGAAGACAGAAAGGGAGGAGGAAGAGGAGGAGGTGAGCCAGCTGATCTCTGGATTGCATTAAAATTCTTCCCGTGTCACACACACATGTTCTAGCGGGAATCTCTCAGGGTGACCTGGGAGTTGGGAGCGGAGGGGTCAGGGCCACGGATCATTATCTGCTCTCCACCGAGTAGCAGGAGGGGATAACGTGGCCTCCCGGGGCACCCAGGGGCCCCAGACCTGAGTGAGTCAGCATTCCAGGTCCATTCCTCTCACTCTGCACCCTGACAGCATGACGGACAGCCCCGGTCCCTGAACGCCTGCAGAAATAGCCCACTTTACTTCATTTTCAGCCAGCAGAGGACCACGGGGCCTTGGTGGCACGGGGCTGGATTCCTTCAGACGACGAGCTCAGTCTCGACCTCACCAGCGTTTTGTTTGTCACAGTGGCGTCTGAGCTGTGTTTGCTTTGGAGGAGGACGTGGTTCAGAGGCTGTGCTGAGGAGGGAGCCAGCTTTAGCTGACATGAGCAGCCTTTCATTTCTTTAGTTTGGACATATCTCTGAATGAGATGTTTGGTCCATCATTGTCACACCTGACCTGTTGGTTGGGTTTGAAATCTTCTGATAATGATGGTTACACTCAAATCCACCCTCCATAAAAGGATCACCAAGGAAGTAAAAACAAATTGTAGTTTTTAGTGCCTAAAACTCAACCAACAGAGTCATTTCTAGCACCTAAAACCAATCAAGCTGAGCCATTTTTGGCGTCTAAAACAAACAAGGAGTCTTTAATACCTTAAACCAAGTGAGTTGTTTATAGTGCCTTAAAAAAATTTAGTAGCTTTTGGTGCCTAAACTCGTTGCAGTCATGCAGTCCACCATGAACTCTTCTGTATACAGTACCAAAGGATTCTAGAGACAAATGTGAGGCCATCTGTCCAAAAAGCTAAAGCTTGGCCCAGATTGGGTCAGGTAACAGAACAATGATCCAAAGCACACCAGCAAATCTCCAACAGAATCAAGGTGCTGCAATGGCCCAGTCAAAGTCCAGTCCTCAACCCCCTTGGAATGCTGTGGTGGGACCTTAAGAGAGCTGTGCATAAACAAATGAACTGAAGCAACATTGTAAAGAAGAGTGAGCCAATATTCCTCCACGATACAAGAAACCAAAAGTCATCCAGAACACTGTTACTGTTAAAGGCTGATCTACAAGCTAATGAACTACTGGGGTGTATGTGGGTGTCCTGTTGGTGGTGGTGGATGGTGCACCGGGTTCTGGCATTAGTGACACAGGTCTGTTTCCAGGTGACTTGGGAATTACCTGCTGTTTCATGAGAAAAGGCTTGTTTGATTTCTTTTCATTCATAATAAGTCATGAGAAGATGAAGCAGAGAGTAACTAAAAGGTAACAAGTCAGAGTCAAATACGCTGAAATACAGCTGGGAGGGTGGGACTCCACACTTTTCTTCACTTTTAAAACAAAAACCTTTATTATTTTGCTTATGATTGCATGGAGTGAAGAGAATCTGCCACCACGCTCTGAGTATTGAATTTTACTAAAAAATAAATCCACTGTTCTTCCATTTTCTTCAAATCAGGAAGAAATAAATGGCGTTTAAATGTCTAAAAGCATATCTGAGGTCTGTACGTGATGCCAGACGGACGTGTAGACAGCAGTACAGAGTCTCATCCCTGTTCCCATGAGTTCGAGTCGTAACGGATTCGAGTTAGAGCCGCCCCGCCTCTTCCTCAGTGTTTGTCGTGGAAAAAGCCCGGAGGTGGTGTGTTTGTTAGAGTGCTCCACATTAATTAAAGGCCCCACACCTGACATTCAAAGCTGGACGGCGGCGAGCAGCTGTGAGGAGAACGAGCAGGGAAAGGCTACGGTCACACCAGGAAATAGACTGTTCCATAACAGCAAGTGGTAGAACACTGTCGGTTTATTTATTGCTCATCTTCATTTCTGTTTCTCAGCTTCTTTTGATCTATTTTGCAGGCCTTCAGAAGTCTTCAAAAGCACTAAAATCCTTCCAAGGTTTTAAAGTCAGCCAGTCAGCTGGACGATCTGTCCATCAGGTCTGTCCATCAGGTTGTCTTCATTCATTCATTTAGTCTTTGAACATTATTAGAAATGGCTACAAGGTCCAGACAGAGAAGATATTGATAAAGAAATCAGTATTTATCAGCTTTACCTGCCACCTAATCTCCATTTTTATTCCTATCTTTAAAATCCATCCTCTGCATCTTCCTCTTTCCTACCTTCCTCTATTTCCCTCTTTCTCTCTCTACCCAGTCTTTTAATTTCTATTTTCCTGTGTAGATGTCCTGATCTGGTTCCTTTCTTCTTTACCTCTCGTTATATTTACCTATAAAATCAGGTCTTTATCCCCTGTTCATCTCCCTCTATAGCATCTGTATGTTTATGGCTTCCTTCCTGCCTCCTGTCTTTCTGTCACACCGTGTCAGTCCTGCAATTTATCTTTTTAAATTCACTTCTACTCAAAAAAGAGACGATCACATTTCTGTTCTTCCTGCCTGTAAATAACTGATTCTGTCTTTTGTCTCTGTTCATTTCTGATTCCTGTTACCTCACTGTTTCTCTCTCTTTATATTTGTACTCAAGTCTCTGTATGTCAGTCTTGAAATCTGGCCTAATTTCCAGCCTCTTCTGTGCATACATCTGTCTCACTAGTCATTCCTCGAATTTTCCTCTCGATTTTCTCTCTACCACTTTTCTGTCTCTTTTTCGGCCACTGTATCTTTCCATCCTCCCTGCTTCATTCATCTATATTGCTGTCTTTTCATCTTTATTCTGACAGCTCATGTTATCTACCTCTAGAACCATTTCTCTCCTGTCTTAATCTTTATTTTTCGCTCACTCTTTATCTCTAATATACAGAGCTGCTCCTTTAATCTCTGCTCCTCTTTTTCTATCTCTGCCTCTCCTGTCTTTTCTTATTGATCTTGTATTGTCTGTCTGTTTTTCTGTTTCTTAACTGTATTTTTGTCTATTGTCTCTACTTTCATTATCTTCATCTTATCGCCATCTTCCTCTTTATGTATTTTCTTGCCATTTTCTTTTTTTGACACCCCATTCTAAATCCATAGGTATTATTATGTACTCAGTCCCCCTTTGCAGCTGTAACAGCTTCCACCCCTCTGGGAAGGCTTTCTGCAAGATGCTGGAGTGTGTCTGTGGGAACATTTGCGTATTCATTCAGAAGAGTGTTTATGAGGTCGGACTCTGATGTTGGATGAGAGGGCCTGATCATAATCGCTGTTCTCCCAAAGGTGTTGGATGGGGCTGAGGTCAGGGCTCTGTGTGGCCCAGTCAAGTTCTTAGACACCAGTCAGTTCCCATGAAGTTGGAAGCATAGAACTGCCCAAAATGTCTTGGTAAGCTGAAGCATTAAGATTTCCCTTTGCTGGAACCTAAGGGGCCAGGAACCAGAAAAACAACCCCGTAGCATTCACCAAACCCAGACTCATTTATCAGACTGCCAGATAATGAAGCATGATTGGTCAGTCCACAGAACATGCTTACACTGATTCAGAGTCCAGTGGCAGCGTGTTTTACACCACTCTGTCCAACGCTCGGCATTATGCTTGGTGACGTAAGGCTGTGGAAACTCATGCCATGAAGCTCCCAGTGCAGTTTTTGTACGGGTGTTAAAGCCAGAGGAGGTCTGAAACTCTGCAGTTGCACTGCACAACACACTGCATAGGGTTGGTGACTTTTACGCACTCGGCAACCCCACTCTGTGACTTTACGTGGTCTGCCACTTGGTGGCTGAGTTGCTGTGGTTTCATTTGGCAATAAAACCACTTACAGTTGACGGTGGAATATCTAGGAGGGAAGAAATTACATCAACTGACTTGCTGCAACGGTGACATCTGTTACAGTATCATCCTGGAACTTAGTGAGCTCTTTAAAACGATCTTTTAAGATTAAGAGCTGTGCTCCAATACTTTTGTCCATGTAGTGTATCTCTGTCTCCAGCTGTGATGTAGCTTGTCTGTGTTGTGCCTATCTATATTGCTTTGCTATCATTATTGTTTTTATCTCCATTTCTGTCTCTGTTTATATTCTTTATAGCTTTCACTCTGTGCCTCTTTCTCTTCTTTCCTCCTTTATGCGTTTCCATCTCTGCATTAATCCTACTTTCCTATCCCCACAGCTTTTTCCTTTGTGTTGACGTCTTACTTTTCTTATCTGTGTCTCATCATTTCCAGCCACCCCCATACCTGTATGTCTTCACACTTATTTATCTACTTTTATCTGGTTATTTCTATTCCTGCTGCAGGGTTGGTCTGTCCACCCTGTACCGCAGGATCGCTGTTATTTCTGGCCACATATATCTCTCACTACATCTCTTTAGTTATTTAACTTCTTCACCTCTTGTCTGTTATCCTTCTCTATGGCCAACTCTCTCTTTCCTTTTCCCGTCTCGATCTGTCCCTTATGTTTATGTCTTTCCTTCTCTTGTTCCCTGGCTTCCTTTCTCTCTGCAGTGACTGCCCTCACCAACCATTCCAGACATCCGTGGCTGTAATTTGGCTCACTCTGGTGTAATTACCCTCCGTGTGAGTACAGCAGCTCCGTTTGCTTGTGAGATGCGTGCTAAAGGGCCCCATTGACTGAAAGAGCAGCTCCAGTTAATGCGCCATTCATAACAGTCGGGGGTGAAGTATAAGAGGGGGTGAGTGAGGGGGGGCCGACGGAGAGCAGCTAAATCTGGGTCACCAAGACGCCACAATCAGGGGAAAAAGTCTTTTTAATCCCACAGTGGATGGACACGCTGAGGGACAAATAAAAAGCCTGATCAGCTGATGGCAAAAGTATGGTCATCTTTTGGTTTAAACCTACAGCACCAGCACAGCTCATAATAGGTCAAAATATCTACTATGTAACTCGTGGACAGACAAAAACATGCTTTAAAAGTGATCAGTGAAGCCTTAGAATCTATTCCAGAATAAACAGGGAGCTAAGATAGAGAAGCCAGGACCAGGATGATGTGATGCCGTCTGCTAAAAGCAGTAAGAAGCTGCTGGAGACGAGAGTGACTTTCCAGTTACACCAGAAAGTCGTCGGGCCTACAGAAAATAAAGGCATAAAGGACCTTTCTAAAGATCAGACTTTGGAAGCGCTGATTTAAAAGATGGAAGAGGAACGGCAGGACGTTTCTGATGTGTGGTTCAAAGTTTAGGGCTGAGTAGAACTGTACCCCCAAGTTTCTGAGGAAAAAACATCAGGCAGGGAAAGAAACGAGAGCCTCAACCATGCAGAAGCTCATCCAGCTCAAGAGAAATCCCATCTCACGCATTACAAAAACTAAGCAATTTCCCCTCTGGGATTAATAAAGCATTCTGATTCTGATTCTAATGAGAATTAAAATCTGTTAGGCCTCACGAGCAGTCACACCCAGGACAAGAGCCCTAACCGAAACGTAAAAATCTGACAATGATGAAGGGGTAGTGAAATGTGGACACACCAACACGTGGCTCTCTGTGGCACTAGCTCATCAGTCCTCTGGCCAGATGAGAGTCAAAAGACAGAGATGGAGTTGAAGAATAAAAGGAACTGAAATGGAAGGACGGCACGGCAAAGGTGGAATAATAAAGGAAGAAAAATGGAAGGAAGTAGGAAAAATAGGAAGGGGAGTGCACTAAATAATAAAAGTACAAAGTAAAGCATTAAGGAAAGAACACTGAAAAGTTAAAGTTGGAGAGGAAAAATGGAAAGATGCAAAAACAGAAGTCAAAGAAAAGGAGGAAAGAAGCATGAAAGAAGAAAATAAGGGAGGGAAGTGCAAGAAATAAAAGTATAAATAAAGGAAAGAAGAACAATAATGGAGGGCAGGTGGAAGGAAGGTGGAAAAATAAAAGAAAAGTGCAGAAAGTAGAAGAAAGTACAAAGTAAAGACTCAGGAGAGAAGAATGAAAAGATAAATATGAAGAGAGGAAGAATAAAAGGAGCAAAAATGGAAGTGCAACATGGCAAAGGTGGAATAAAAAAGGAGGAAAGAAGAATAAAGAAGGATAAAACAGGAAGGAAAAATAAGAATGGGAAAGAAACAAAAGAAGAACAAAAAGATAAGTAGAAAAAATAAGAAAAGTAAAAATGAAAGTTAAATACAATGTGCAAAGATTGGATTAAAAAGGTCAGGAAGATTAATGATAAGAGGAAGAATGGAACTTAGTAGGAAAAATGGGAAGGAAAACTTGGGAAATAAAAAATAAAGAATTAAGGAAAGAAGAATGAAAATTTAAAGTTGGAGTGGCAGAATGTCCAGAAGCAAAAAGTGGAATTAAAAAGAAGGAAAGAAGAACGAAAACTGAGAAATGAAAGGAAAAGCAAAAAACTGTAAACACGAGAAGAAAGATAAAGATGGAGAAAAAGTTGGAATGAAAAGAAAAAAGAATTGAAGGAAATGTGGGAAAAAACAAGAAGAAATGTTCAAATTAAATTACAAAGGCAATAAATAAAGGTAGGAAAAATAAGAAAATATAAACGTATGACGAAAGAAACTGGAAAAGAACAGAAAGGAAAAAGAAATAAAAGAGAGGACTAAAAAGAAGAATGAAAACGATAAAGATGGAGAGAAGCAAAACTGGAAGTTAAAGCAGAACATGACACAGGTGGAATGAGAAAGATAAGGAAAGAAGAACGAAAGAAGCCAAAAAAGCAAAGTACAAAAAGTAATTACAAAACAATCAGAGTTGAATAAATAAAGGTCGAAAGATCGAAAAGCGCAAACAGAAAAGCGAGCAACGTGCTCAGAAATACGGGAAAGACTCACACAAACCTCCACGACGGGTTTCTCACCCGCAACGGCAAAAAGTTATTAAAGAAATTCCTCCAAAATCTAAAGGTTTATTCTTTTTGTTGCATCTCACCCCTCAAAAGAATTGCTTTCAAAACTTTCTCATAAATTTTTGAGCTGTTTTGCACACAGACAGACAGACAGACAGACAGATAGTCAGACAGACAGACAGACGGATGGACAAAGCAACACCAGTGAAAACATAAAAGGAAGGAAAAGCAGAAGAACTCAGGAAAGAAGAATTTAAACAATAATGATGGAGGGACAAAATGAAAGAAAATATAAACAAGAGAAAAAAAAGGAAAGAAGCTTGAAAAGGAACCAAAAAAAAGTATAGAAAATATTAAAAGTACAAGAAGTAACTACAAAGTAACCGCTTTGGAAAAAGTAGGCCGGAAAGACAAACGTGAACAACATGCTGATAAATAAAAGAACAAAAAAGAAAGGACAAACAGAAATAAAAGTGGAAAGTAAAGAAAGCAGGAAAGAAAGATAAGGATAATAAGATGGAGGGGTTGAATAAAATAAGCAAAAGAAGAATGAATGAAAAGGAAAAGAATGGAAAAGATTAAAAGTATAAGACGTCGTTGCAAACATAGGCTGGAAAGAGCAAGGTGAGCATCATTCTCATTTCTTTACAGCAAAGGAAAAAGACAAAGTTCACCTTTTTCTTTCACTTAGAGCAAGATACAAGTTTGCAGAAAC
>VUQH01032520.1:0-10263 GCA_015106775.1 Etroplus canarensis | reverse complement strand
TCAATATTTTCCTGTATATCCCTTCTCCAGGCATCTAACCTATCCAGTGTTGATTCTGTGCTATGTGCTACTAACATATTGTAGTATTTAGATATTTGACCTTTCCCTTCTAAGTTAGTAAGTGTCATTTCCTCCAATTTAGATAAAGATGGTATATACATTGTCTGTTTGTGTTTTGAAGAAATATAACTCCTTAACTGCAAATATTTGAAGAAATGCTTCTTCGAAATTTGGTACCTCTGACATAATTGATCGAATGTAAGCAGGACGCCATCCGAATAAAGGTCCTTCACCTTTTGAACACCTTTTGCATTCCAGGACCTAAATCCCTCATCCTTCCAGCCAGGTGTAAACTGTTCATTCCCCCAGATAGGAGTAAATTGAGACAATATGGGCATATCATCTATATGTTTGTGTGCAGCATACCAGATGGATATAGTATTCCTAAGGAAAGGGTTTTTTGTACGCTTTGTAAGTGCTTTAATATCTGAAGAATATAAGTACAGACTAAGTGGTAGCTCTGGGATAGACTCTTGCTCAATGCTTACCCAAACAGGGGGTGGTCTCACTACCATCTTGTAAAACTTCCCTTTAACTCTTGCTGCTATCCTTCTGCCACAAATCACCCCTGACACGTGTCTTCACAAACTCCACCCTGCCTGCATTCTCTTCACCTCTCTTGTGCACCGTGCGTTGCTTTGGAAGGTTGAGCCCATGTATTTAAACTCATCCACCTTCACTATCGCTCCTCATTTTATCTTCATCATTCCACCTGCCCCCTCTCATTCACAGATATGTATGCCATCTTCCTTCAGCTTACTTTCATTCCTTTCTCTGCAGTGCATACCTCCACTTCTTCAGACTCTCTCCCTTCTCCTCTCTTCTGTCACTACAGATTACAATATTATCTATGAACATCATAGTCCACGGAGACTCCTGCCTGACTTCATCTGTAAACCTGGCCATCACTGTGTGCAGTCTATGTATATAAAGCACCTGTCACACCTTGACAATTTAACAAGCGTATGACTACGTAAAAATCTGAAAATACACTGGCGTATGTTGATTAAGTTATTGATAAGTTTTGCATAAGTTAAGAGCCCGCTGAAGTACGCCGGTATACATCGTAGTGTGGTGAGGCTGCTGAAAAATTTTGAGCATGCACAAAATTTCCAGCGTATGCATGCGTATGGCTCATAGGTGGGCCATATGTTGGCGGTACGTTATGTATACTTTGACATCGAGATAATGTTTAGTGTACTCAAAACTTACTAATAACCTATGAGTAAGGTGTTTATAACCTATAAGTAACATACATCGAACTTAACTCCAACGCATATTGACATTTGTTGACATATTTGACGCGTTCCAGTCATACTGAACGTGTTTCTAAGATACAGCTTCCATATATTGGAAGTGGTATAAATGGGCCTCAGGTTGTGAATGCCAGCAATACACTAGCATTTGTCGGTATTATGTTCTATATATGTTAGCAATATGTTATGTATATATCCAAATAACATCATTGTTCTGCGTATGCCAGCATTTCAGAGGAATTTGGATGAGTCGGCATACACTTGTTAAATCGTCATGGTGTGACAGGGCCCTAACATGTTAATGAGCTTCATAGATGGTGGTAGAAACAGGGTAACTTTTGCCCTGGTTTTTGTCTTTATACTTAACATTTTTTTTTTAGCGCACAGACATGAAACTGATATTCTTAGGTAACTGCCAGCATGAAAATTACTAAGCCTATTTTCCGATAATGTTGAACTATTTCTTTTAACATGCAGTTTAGTTTTTTCATCGATGTTCTTCACATCTCAGAAGCAGTCCAAATGAAGACCTGCAGGTGCTGAGCTATTATAAGAGTGTAAAGAGAGACATGAACAGAGGAGCAGAACAGAGAGAAGAAAAGAATAGACACCCAGGCCTACTCAAGTATTAATTATGTTGGTTTGAAGCTTGGAGGTTGGAAACTGCTGCCTCTGAATCGCTAAAGTAACAGCCTGGAAACAGAAAGTCCTCAAGTGACCGCCTCAGTTTTTTTTTTTGCTCAAATTGCTCTTCTGGGTGCTTCCGTAAAAACAAACCAAGGTTAAAACCGGGCTGATTAGATGTCCTGTGTTATGTGGCTGCCTATTGTTGATGTGCAGTCCCTCTAAATCCACAAGAGACTGTTCACACGCTGTCATTCACTGATGTCTGTATCACCACAGCAGGGAGAGGCCAGATGGCAAGAGGTGCCAGAGCAAGTCAACACTTTTCAGAGGCTCACACCGCTGCAGGATTAGAGTGATGAAGTGAGAAAAGTGGGGAAAAAAGAAAAATTATTGGGGACGTCCTGTGGTTAGATGTAAACGAACACAATCAATGGGCTGAGTTTGAGCTTCTTCCTTTTGATAGGAGGGGTCCTGTGACAGACCACACACAGAGACTCTTTTGCCCTATCCAATTACAAACTATAACTTTGGTTTCATGCTCTGTCTGAGCTGTCAAAACACTTAGATGACAAGACAGTGTGAAACCAAGCACTCAAGTCTAAACAAGCCACATTTCCACATTCCTCCCCTTTTCCCTTTCGTTCTCTCCTTGCCTCTGTTTATGCTTTCTGGTGCGCATCAGTGTCAACTATCCATAGGATCTGTCTGTAAGAGAGCAGAACCTTTTCACAATCTTGTCAATTTAGTCAACAAGCAAAAGGTCACAGCAATATGCTGAACCAGATCCAGACACTGCCAGCTCTGAATACTGCAAACTTCAGCCCCATGAGCTTGCAGCCCACAGCATGGTTACAGCCTCTCAGACACTGTTCCTGTCTGGTGGCCTGCTTATGCTTCATTGCAACATGTATTTCAACCATTAAGAGAGAGTTGGTGGGACTCTGGGCTCCGTGTGTGTTGAGATAGAACATCCTGTTCTGCCTTGGTTACGGCTCTCCTGGAGCACTACTTTGATCTCACCCCTTTCGCCTTACGGGAACAGATTTCACCGTTCTGCTCACGTCAAGGTAGATTGTGTGACTTAACCAGGTGGAAAATGCTTTCTAGAGGAGAAGGGACTTATTTTTCATTCTATCTGAACTCAGGGTTTTTTTCTGTGGCCACAGGCAGTCTCTTTTTACTATGGATCTCTACTTGTTGACATTCACATATCTAGTTCTCATTGATTTGGTTTTATCTGTCCTGGTTCTGTTACTATTGAGGGTGAGATTGTTGTAGAACATTCAGAGTATATAAGCTGTGAAGGAAAGAGCTCAAGCATTAATCCAGTTGTCTTTAGTCCCTTGTGAGGAAAGGGGATTGGGTTAACTGTGTGCATATGTGTGTATGTTTGTGTCTGAGATGTTTATGGATTACTGAGAGGTCAGCCTCTGTAGTTGAGCCTCGTCTGGACAGAGACCTCATCACTGATGCAGACTGTTATACTTGGCCCGCAGTGCATAAACCTCCTAGACTGACCTTGCTGAAATGTGGAAGCTGGACTTCAACAAGAAGACAGTATGAAATATGGTCTGTTGATTTAAAAAGCTGTTTCCTCACAAAGAGAAACATTTGATTTTCGACTCACTGTTCTGAGAAACAGCAGTTAGTGCTTCATCTGTAATTACCATTAGTGTCTGCTTAAGTTGCAGTTACATAGCCAGTGAGTACTAATTCTGATAAAAAAAAGCACTTTCCCATGGGTAGCAGCTCCTCTCAAAGTAAGCAAGGAGATATTTCTCCTGTCTTCTCTTTCCTTTGTTCTATCTCCCTTGGCCCTTATCTCTTTGTTTCTGTCTGTGATGGCTCCATGGAGGAATGTATACATTTACTGCTGGCTCTATTCAGAGTTTGTCTCTTGTCCTGATTTTCAACTGGAAACCCCATGGATCCAGACATGCTTTGGTGGATATTTTTATCCTTGTTATTAGAATCAGATTCATATTTTGAGAATTTTAGTGTAAGCTGTTGGTGAATATCTGCTTATTTTGATGTAACATGTAATGTGACTGGAAGCTCCTGAACAGCTAATGGACCTTTAGACCTTGAATGTTTTTTTTCTTTTGCTGTTTCCAGGATTAAGGCGCTGGATGTTGTGGGGCTGTCTTGGCTTAAATGCCTCTGCAACACTGTGTGGAATTCAGAACACTGACTCTAGATTGGTAGACTGAGTTGGTGGTTCCTCTTTTCAAGAAAGGGGACTGGAGGGTGGGATCCATCTTCAAGGGGATCATATTCCTCAGCCTCCCTGGGAAGGTCTATGAAGGGTGCTGAAGAGGAGAGTTCATCCATTAGATGAACCTCAGATTCAGCAGGAACAATGTGATTTTTTTCCTTCTGGCCACGGACCAACTCTTTATCACCTCATGGATATTTGAGGGTACGTGGGAGTTTGCCCAACCAGTACATGTTTTTGTGGATCTGGAGAGGTCTGCGTCCCTCAGGGTGTCCTGTAGGGGGTGCTTTGGCCATATGAGGTATCTGGCCTGCTGTTATGGACTATTCAGACCATGTCCAACTATTGTGAGAGCTTGATTCGCATGGTTGGTAGTAAGGCAGACTCATTCCTGTTGGGCATTGGACTCTGTCAGAGCTGCCCTTTATCACAAATTATATTCATAACTTTCACGGACAGAAAACACTATAAAATGTACCTTGAAGTTAAATTGTTACCTCAATAAAGCTTAAAGCCATAAATGAGTGCCTGACTGGGACCAAAGAGTTGACTTGCATTGAGTTTTTAGGCACTGCCTTGGAAAAATCAGGATTATTAAAGGATTTGAATAAGATAGGTTTCAGAGGAAAATGCAGAGAGGTTTTTTGGTCACAAACTTAGAAACTGTTGGAAAAAGCTAGAATCATTTTATTTTCTAAAATATCAATGTATTACTTTAATATAACAATAGAAAAACAGTCCCTGAGCACAACAACATGTACACATACTTTTGGCAACATGATGTAAATCTAGGTTTTGTGAATGACGATGAAATAGTCTGCAAATAACTATACGTACATCACACACACTCACAAATATGGATCCAAAATCCCTAAAAAAACATACATTTGTATGTACAATTTTTTTGTACATACAAATATAAATCAGTTACTAAATTTACAGGTGTTAAACTATTAACAATATCACAGTACCTGAATCTTCCATTGTTTTTAATGATTTTTTAGAAAAGATAGCTATGGTCAAGGTGTGTGTTTGGCTTTTTCTGTTTGCATGAGACTGTGTGCAGACAGTTCATGCTTGAGTGCCCAATGGATTGCTTGCTTTTATAACATTGGGCATACTGAGAATGACAGCTTTCTCTGCGACCATGGAAACAGGAAATTAGTCGGTTCACTGCTTATGGTAGTCAGCAGGCTGACACTTAGACAGTTGCATCCTGAAGAGCATAACTGATTAGAAGAGGAGAGGAAGAGGCTGTGAAAGACACAATACCCAAAGGTACTGTCTCACGTGTTGTCATATCACATTTTTCCCAAAAACCAAATACTTGGATAAAACTTTGGGTATGTCAATTGCAACTGATCTCCTCTTCTCACTTGAAGTCTATCTGATGACTCAACGAGAGAGACAGCTCCTACAGATGTGGTTTAGCCAGCTTAGTGGTGTGGATTTAGGCTCTCCCAATGGCTTTGGAAACAAGCTGTGTGCAGTAATTGAGGGTGGCTCCCCCTGGGATTCTGCACTAATCACTGATAAGGTCTACCTCTTTCCCACCACTGCCCAGTAGATTGTGTTTGACCCCTGCCTGCATTCTCTGTGTGGTCCCATAATGAAGGTCAGTATGGCTATATACACCCAATCAAACACATGGTGTTAACTAAGCCATCTCAAACATGTGCAAACACACAGCACCACAGTACTCACTGTACAATGTAATTAAAGGAAAGAATCATGCATGAAACACTTGCTCAGACTCAGACATGCTCTTTCTGCATGCATCACTACACACAGATGTATATCCAGACACAAGGTCAGCCACAAATTCCCCCTCAACGAGTTTGTGTGATGCCCTCCAGGGTTATTTTTTCCCAAAGTTTTAATTTCACAGCTGAAGAGAGAAGACAACTCTGTCTACTTGGCACAAAGCAGATTGGTAAATTAACAGGATTTGTTCTGAATAAAACATCCAGTGTGAATCCCCGATGCCCACGGTGCTGAGCTGAATGTAAGCCTCAGAAGTAAAAAGAAGATCAAGAGGGGAATCTAATGAGACTGTTTAAGTTGATTTTATACCCTGTAAGACATGGGTACTGTGCCCTCTTCTTTTGCGTGCTTTAAAAAATATTATCCATATATATAAATACGGAACATTTTGAACTTTTGAAGTAAGAACTTATATATATTTTGTGAATTTTAACTGTTTTGGGGCAGTTTTGTGACAGTAGTTAGATGATGAGGGAGGATGCAAAGATGATCTCCAGCCAATCTGAAACAGACATGCTACCAATACTTTCTCAGACAAAAAAAGCCTTTATTAAACAAGTTAACTAACCTTAACTCCAAAAAAGTCAGATTGTTTAACACAAGAGAATGAGAGAATGCCAGAGGAATGGAGAACTTTAGAGAACTTCAAGAATAAGGGTGATGTGCAGAACTGTAGCACCTGTAGAGGAATCAAATTAATAAGCCATAGCATGATGATATGAGAAAGAGTTGTTGAAGCTAGGTTAAGAAGAGAAATGAACATCAACAACAGCGAGCAGTAGTATGGCTTCATGTGGAGAAAGAGTACAACAGATGCAGTGTTTACTTTCAGAGTGCTGATGGAGAAGAATAGAGTAGATCAGAAGGAGTTGCACTGTGTCTTTATGGATCTTGAGAAAGCATATGATAGGGTGCCAAGAGGGGAACTGTGGTATCATATGAAGAAGTCAGAAGTGGCAGAGAAGTACATGAGGGTAGTGCAGGACATGTGGACAGAGAGACAGTGGTGAAGTGTGCAGTAGGAGTGACAGATGGGTTCATGGTGGGGGTGGGATTACATCAGGAATCAGCTCTGAGCCCCATCTTATTTGCAATGGTGATGAAAAGGTTGACAGATGAGGTCAGGCAGGAGTCTCTATGGACTATGATGTTCACAGGCAACATTGTAATATGTGGTGAGAGTAGGGAGGAGGTGGAAGAGAGCCTGGAGCGGTGGAGATATGCACTGGAGAGAAGAGGAATGAAGCAAGACAGAAAACATGGATAAATGAGAGGGGGCAAGAGGAATGGTGAAGATGCAAGGGGTAGAGGTAGTTAAGGTGGATGAGTTTAAATACCCGGGGCTCAACCAACCAAAGCAACAGACAGAGCACAAAAGCAGTGAGGACACGAGTGCAGACAGGGTGGAGTGGGTGAAGACGAGTGTCAGGGATGATTTGTGACAGAAGGATAGTAGCAAGAGTGAATGGTAGTGAGATGTGCTGGATGTCGTGAAGCAGAGCATAAAGAGGGTTGGTGTAACAGAAGGGGATGCAAATTACAGGGTGAGATGGAGGCAGATGATCCGCTATGGCGACCCATAACAAGAGCAGCTAGAAGAAGAAGAAGAAGAAGAAGAAATAATATAACTCCACACAGCACACAATCAGAATCAGTCTTTGTTATGGTTAAAAACAACAAAAGAGATTCAAAAAAGATAATTCAAAAACTTTTCATTCCTTTTTTTAGACAGAGCAGGTTCATGTATTGACATGTATTGATGACCTCTTTTTACCAAAGAGTGATTTGGTCCATGATGTTTTTGATTCACTTTTGCAAGATGCACTTAACACGGCAACAAGGAAGTTACTGGGAAGTTTGATATGAGCCAAGAAGTGGCGTTGCTCCCTAGAGGGCAAATCTCAAAGCAAAAGCCAAGGATATTTAAAATTTCCACCAGAGATATCCCACTGGGTTTTCAAGAAACATAACATTATTTTGCACTCCAGGAGTCTTACACTTTACATATATAATGCATAAATGCAAGGTATTGCTTAGTGTTCGTGTATTTTTTTCCAACGAGTGCTTTAGTCAACCTGCAAGGCCCATCATCCTCTGCCGTCTTCCCTCTACTGACAGAAATGACTGTAATTATATTCTCAGTGTTGATTCTCTTCAATACCAAAATAGATTTGTGATTCACCAGCCCACGCGGTGTCCGCACATGCACAGACATGCACTCCAAACACACACAGTCATTGTGGAGGCACACAACAGCTATGTGCACACCTCTCTAGTAATCAGCTCTGATGGAACACAATTAATATCCAATTCCACCAGCCTTTGTTTTCAGCTGTGGATCTAGAGCAAAATAAGGGGCCCGGGGAGGAAAGGACTCATGAAAACTGATATTTAGTATGATGACATTGTCTGCTTGAGTACATGGATGGACTAGAGAGCCCGGGTCTGAACGCCTTGGTGGGGGGAAGGATACTGTCTGGGTGCAGGGTAAAATGAAGTGTGTGCAAACAAAACAAAAAAAAAATACAAACAAAATACCCTTTTCTGTTTTTATTAGGATAGGAGAGGTTTTTAGGATGCTGGAGGCCTCAGGTGTTGAGAGAATCAGAACATTCCAATCTTAAGCTTGTTGTCTGGCCCTTGATGACACACTAGTGGATAGCTAGATGATTTACTCCCCCTGCTACTTTTCAATCAATAGCAAAAGCAGGAGGGGAGGGTATTTTGGCTTCTCTGTTTTCCTTTTAAATCAGACTTACTATGCAGGGAAGGAAGACAACCCATTCATCCTTTATCTCGCTAGAAGGACAAGCGGAAGAAATGCCCTAAGGCAAACTGTGTGCTCGGCACTCTCTTACCTGGCTGCCTCAGAGATAAACTATGTCTTTCTAACCTGCAGTGGAATTATGTGTCTGTCAGTATATTTGTCCACTGTGGTTAGACATCAAGATCTCCAGGTTTGTAGGTAAAGGACCACAAATTGGGACATGTTTACAAAAGCCCTTACAGGCTGTCTTGCCAGTAAACCAGGAGGTTTGACAGATAGACAGCTGTTGCAGTGTAACTTCATTTTTGTCAACCCTCTGTGATGATTATTGAAGAAAATGAGCATAAAAATTGGCTCAGCAGTAAAAATCTTTGGATTTTAACTGAAAATATTCCTGTACTGCTATGCTACTGGCATGGCTTGAAAGTGCCGTGAAATATTGTACAGACAGATTCTTGATCTGCAGAAGATGAGTCATACTCAATTCAATTCAGCAATCAGTTCCACTTGTACTATAAAAACATTAATAGGAGTTGGATACTGGATTACAAGATGTTTTTTTTTCAGTTGTTTTAATGAAAGATGCTCAGTGATGCATAAACCTTCAACAAATGAAAGGAAATGCAAATTTATCTGCCAATAACTCCTGGCGAGAACAAGTTTGCAAATTGTCAAAGTAACACAGCATTACTAGAGCTGGTAAATTATATGCATTTTGCCAAATTACAAACTGAAATCATTACTAATTAATGCATTAGCACACATTTCATTTAAAAGGGACGATGCAGTTTGACATTTAACAGAGCTTAACACTGATGTGCTGCACAGAATATATAGCTATTACTAATTTCCAACCCCTGTGCCTAATGAAGCATTTACATAAGCAATATAGAATTTTAAAAAATCAGTTTTTATTCTCATTAAAAACAGTTCATAAAACAAAGTGACAATGAATACACATTAACTAGAGGTAAAATATGGAACTACAAATGAATATAAACAAAATACAATAATTAAAATGGGATTTTGGCTAATCCCTCCACATGGGCTCACCACCTGCTAGAGGGACCATGGGGGTCCGCTGCAATGTGGATTGGGTGGCAGTCCAAGGCGGAGACCTTGGGGAGCCAATCCTCGGCTTGCTAAACTGGCTCTTGGGACGTGAAACGTCACCTCTCTGGTGGACAAGGAGCTTGAGCTGGTGCATGAGTTTGAGAGATACCAACTAGAAATAGTTGGGCTCACCTCAATGCACTGCTCGGGGTCCGGAACCACATTCCTGGAGAGGGGTTGGACCTTAGCCTTTTCTGGAGTTGTCCCAGGTGAGAGGAGACGGGCCGGTGTGGGTATCCTTGTATCCCCCCGCCTGGCTTCCTCTATGTTGGGGTTTTCCCTGGTGAACAAAAGGGTTGCCTCCCTACGCCTTTGGGTTGGGAAACGGGTCCTGACCATTGTTTGTGCCTACACACCAGGCGATGTGTCAGAGTACCCACCCTTTTTGGAGTCTTTGACTGGTGTGCTAGAAAGTGCTCCTCTCGGAGATTCCACTGTCCTACTGGGGGACTTCAACACAC
>VUQH01032518.1:0-15999 GCA_015106775.1 Etroplus canarensis | reverse complement strand
AGAGCCTTCAGCTATCAGGCCCCTCTCCTGTGGAACCAGCTCCCAGTTTGTCTTCAGGAGACAGACACCCTCTCTACATTTAAGATCAGGCTTCAAACTTTCCTTTTTGATAAAGCTTATAGTTAGGGCTTAGTTATGCTGTAATAGGTTTAGGCTGCTGGGGGGCTTCTTATGATGTGCTGGGCATTTCTTCTCCACCCACCTCTTTTCACTCCCCATGCATTTATTTGTTACTGCTGAATGTCATTAAATGTTGTCTTCTCTCTCCCTGTAATGTAGTGGTTTACACATTCACTACAAGCAAAAGGTTCCTGGTTCGATTCCAGGTGGGGACACTAGCCCCTCTCACCATGGAGGGTTGAGTCAGGAAGGGCATCTGGCATAAAACCTGCCAAATTACAGATGTGAATTAATCTGCTGTGGCGCCCCTTTGGGGATAATACAAGGGAGCAGCTGAAGGTACATTAGTACCCCTGTAGTGTAGCAGTTAACACATTTGTCTTGCGAGCAAAAGGTTCCTGGTTCGATTCCAGGTGGGGACACAAGCCTCTCTCACCATAGAGGGATACACCAGGAAGGGCACCTGTCAGATAACCAATGTGGATTAATCTGCTGTGGTGATTATTTAGGGAGAATACAAGCAAGCAGCTGAAGGTACATTTTATTGATCAATGAAGACCCATTACCTGTACACTATATTTAGACATTCAAATAATATATATTCAGAATACAATGGAGTTACGTTTTCTCCCACAGTCTGTGTCTCTCTTTGCTCTCCTTTCTCTTTCCCCTCCCTGAGCCTGGTTCTGCAAGCGGTCCCTTCCTGTTAAAAGGGAGTTCTTCCTTCCCACAGTCGTCAAGTGCTTGCTCATAGGGGGTGGTCTGATTGTTGGGGTTTTCTGTTTAATGGTGGGTGGTCTTTACCTTACAGTGTAAAGCGCCTTGAGGCGACTTTTGTTGTGAATTAGCGGTATATACATAAAAATTGAAACGGGATGGATTGAACGATTGCCCTGAACGCATCTTCACGCTGACGCCTTCTAAACCCGCCGGAAACGAGCCGTAGCACTTCCGGTTCAGTCGGCTCGTTCTGTCAGGAGCTCGGAGCTCCCCCCCGCCAGCCCGCCGCCGACACACAGCCCGTTTTAAACGGCTCAGCTCGGACTGTTTGGCTCCGTAAAGCCCCGCGTTTGCCTCCGGTCTCCTGCACCGTACGGTAACAGCGAGTGACAGCGTCACACCGCGTTAGCTGGCTGCCGGCCTTTCCGCTGCGTCACTTCCTACTTTTGAAAATCGCGGCCGGACAGGTGCGAAACCGAGATGGAGCTCCAAGGTGAGGAAACGTTTGTGTAGCCCGAGTCTGAGGCTGTCTGCTTCTCGCCAGGGTTTGTGGGAGTTTGTAGGTGACAGCCTGCGAGCAGCAGGGTGTTTGTTGTTCTGTGTGGTCACATTTTACTGCCATCTATATCAATCACACTCCTGTAATCATTACGTCACAGCTCTTTAGGTCATTAAAACTGTTCTGATCACACTAGTCCGCAGAGGTGGACAGAGTGCTAAAGTACACAAGTAAAAGTACCGCTGCTTTGATGAAAGTTACAGGCCTAACAATCCGCTCTCGTAAAATGTGTTCAGAGCAAAGCTGTAAAAAATGTGGTTTTAGCTGTGAAGGCTGCATGTGTGGTTATGAAGACTGTGGGGG
This sequence comes from Etroplus canarensis, assembly GCA_015106775.1. Taxonomy (NCBI): domain Eukaryota; kingdom Metazoa; phylum Chordata; class Actinopteri; order Cichliformes; family Cichlidae; genus Etroplus; species Etroplus canarensis. The sequence continues at coordinate 14,297 of VUQH01032518.1, read as the reverse complement.
GGACAGCTGAGAACAGGGGGGCTAGGGATGGGCGATACCAACATTTTTACTTTGGTTAGATATCATTAGTTTATGGTACGTTTCCATCGATACTAAGTGTCCCTGCCTTACAAGCGAAAGGTCCCTGATTGGATTCCAGGTGGGGATAAAAACCTCCTCTCACCATGGAAGGCTGTGTCAGGAAGGGCATCCGGTGTAAAAACGTCTGCCTGATTATCAATAACATACCCATAGTTGTCTACATAGGGTTTTAGTTTAAATACCTGGGATCAACCATCCAAAGCAACAGACAGACCACAAGAGAGGTGAAGAAGAGAGTGCAGGCAGGGTGGAGTGGGTGGAGACGAGTGTCGGGGTGCTTTGTGACAGAAGGATAGCAGCAAGACTGAAAGGGAAGGTTTACAAGATGGTAGTGAGGCCTGCTATGACGTATGGTCTGGAGACGGTGGCACTGACAAAAAACAGAAGGTGGAACTAGAGGTGGTAGTGTTGAATATGCTGGGTTTTTCACAGAGAGTAACCAGGATGGACAAGATTAGAAATAAGTACATCAGATGGACAGCTCAGGTAGAGCAGTTTGGAAATAGAAAGTCAAGGTGGAGATGGTTTGGATAGTAGATGTATTGGACAAAGAATACTGAAGATGGAGCTGTCAGGCAGGAGGGAAAGAGGAAGACCACAGAAAAGATTCATGAATGTAGTAACAGAGGACATGCAGAGGGTTGGTGTGACAGATGAGGACGCAAGGGATAGGGTGAGATGGAGGCAGATGATCCACGCAAGGGGTGCAGCCAAAAGAATAATAATAAGAGCTTTACTAAAGTTTGCTATATATACTATACTAGAATATACATACTGTGATATACTACTCTACACTATACTACACTACTTACTACTTTTTACTACTTTAATACTAGAATATGTTGCACTGTACTACACCAAATACTATACTAGACTAGACTAGACTATATAGACTATATAAGACTATACTTTCACTGTAATATTTCTCTATTAACAGTTAATAACAGTTTTTCAGCAGCTGCATACTATAAGCATATGTGTATCATGTTCCTTTCAGATCAATACAACTAGTGAGGAGGGTTGCACCTCATATACATGTGGTGTAAATGCTAAAGGAAATCTTGTGCTGCAGACCAAAGTGACTGCCTGCCCTGATTTTAATCGCCAAGCCTGCCTGGACCAGGGGGTACAACCCTCAGCCATCTTGTAGTATTCCCATATATACACTTCTCTTGCTGCCACAAATTTGTGACATTCCATCTCCTGCTCTGTTTTTCCAGGGAAAAGTCAGCCGGATTGGAACAACCTGCTGCGAAATGTGTGAGTTGAGCTGAGCCCTTTGCAAGACTAGTACTTTTATAAGTATAGAAGCTTGGATTTTAATAATAGTATTTGCCTGCGTGAAGGTATGGAGCCAGAATGCCGAAAGACTGTGGGAAGACTTGACTACATCAAAGTGGATGATTGCCAATCTGAGCACCAGGTAGAACTGCGCTACTGTGAGGTAAGACACACACACACACAAACACACACACGTGCGCACGCACGTGCATACAAACACACATTCATTAAATTAAATCTTTCCCCCCATAGGATTAGCCTGCAAAGTTGCATGAACACTGTTATAACACTGTCCCTCACCATCCTGTCCTGTCTGTCTCCCTGTGATAATGTGTATCCTTCCATCTGTCTTTCTGTCTGTCTTTCAGGGCAAATGTCGCAGTAAGTCCATATACTCCCTGCAGAGGGCTGCTGTGGAGCAGGAGTGTGTTTGCTGTGCTGCGGTGGGGACAGAGCCTCTCAGTGTTCCTGTCGTGTGTGCCAACGGCACTCATAGCCACCACACTGTCCTGTCTGTGACTGCATGCGACTGTCTGTCCAGACACTGCACCTAGAGAGTGAGCGAGAGAGGGAGAGAGCCAGATTATAAATGTAGAATAAATCTGCTTTGTGTGTATCTAATCAAAATGTACCTGTATAAAAGCCTACCTTGACAAATACCAATAAAACAAACTTACCAGTTTCTTTAAGCATCACTTTGTGTGTTTTATTATAATCTGATCGTTCCTGTTGAAATGGTGTGTAGGAAGTGTGGTTTGCTCAGATGTTTGAATATTTATCTGACATACTTTCTCACCAGGTTACTCAATCAGTTTGACACATTTTAATCAAATATGAATTCTAAAAAACTATTAGTTATTTTATTTTATTCAACTGTATCTTTATTGAATTACATTTATTCAGTAGCTAATTGATAAATTACAATTTCGTATAGAAAATATGAAAGAGCGTCTAAACGTGATGCTCTTTAAACCCCCCTAAAATGCATATGATGGGTAAAATTACCCCAGTGACTAAATGAACATCAGTATATCAAAAATCTAAGAATACAAACTTGTAATGCTATGTAATGTGCGATAATACTCAAGGGAGACATGTTTATTATCAGTGTATTATTACTACTTTTTTAAAAGTAGTATAAAAAATATAATAATATAAAAATGAATAAAATAGTGGACATAAATAAATGAATGAATGAATGAATGAATGAATGAATGAATGAATATGTGCTTTTATGTCATTGTTAATGCAGGGCTTTTACTCCACTACTAAAAAAATCTCATCATTGGGTCTCTGAAGTTGGGCAGTAGAAAAAGAATTGCTATTATAAGTTTTTCTTTTAAATAAATAATTTTGAGGGTTCGGGTGCCAGCTGGACATTTCTATATTTAAATAACATATATATTATGATTTATAATGATGATCTATTAGATCATTATTTATTCCACTACTTATTGGTTGTAATTTGCTGTCACGTGTGGAATCATAACGTTTCCTTGTCATCTGTGGAGGGCAGACCAAGTTCAAGGGTTTCAAGGGTCACCTGTAAACTGTTTTCCTCTTGGCTTACACACACACACACACACACACACACACACACTCCTCCTGTATCCGGTAATATGCTTCACACCTTCCTTCCGTCCCGTATGGAACGGTCAGGGAATTAGCCGCCTTGTGCGCGCGCAATAAGCCAGGGGTTGCGGGACCGCGCGCGGATTGTCCACCATCTCAGCCCCTCAGGCTGCAAATCGCGCGTCTTGTCAATCATCTCCCAGGCGAAGAACTGATCCTCCGTGAGCACTGGTGAGTCCTTTTTTTCCCCCCACTTTTCTTCTAAAGTAAAAACCGACGCACTTCATCTTTGTATCCGGCGCTTAGTGGTATAGATGTATATCCCACAGTGTCCGCTTCAGCCGCGTCTTTTCTGCGCTTCACCACTCATTTATTTAAACTACATTCACTGGCGTGTACAGTACCCATCGCCTGAGCCTCTGTTTTTATTGTTTAAATCCCCCCGGAGGCTGTAGTGGTGTGCGCCGGGGTGCTGAGGCTGTTTTTTCCAAAGCACCATCTGCGTGCGCACAACTGTTGCGCCAATGAGCCTTCAATTAAACATATTTGTCGAACCTCCACAGCAGGTCGCACCAAAGGATTAATTAGTCAAAATGGACCTGAAATAATTTTGTGCGGTCTGAGGTCGAAGTTTTGCCCTGCATTAGTTTTTATAAAAAAGGAAACTGTGCAGGCTTGAGTGAAAGTTTGGTGCAAGTCAGGCTTCAGTGTTTCTGTGTGTTAGTGTGTTTGAGTGGTCTTCTCTGTTATGGCACTGGAAAGGCACAGGCAGCTATTTAAAATTAGTTGGTATAGTAAGTGTTAGACCAGCTCCCTTACTATCCCATGCCACGGTAATATCAGTGTGAGGATGGAGCTGACCCCCCCAGCGTCTCACGTTGAGCTGTCAGCAAGCTTACAGGCCTATAAGCCCCTCAGATATACACGCAATTTTATTCCTCCCTTCTGTGCCTGCTTCAAAGATAACAAGAAAGGAGGCCAAATATACCACAATAGGTTTAGTCTTTTTTTAAAAACAAAACAGTAAGACTTTTTTAAAATAGAAACTGAATAAATAAAATAGGAGAAAGTGAGTATTCAGAGGTGATTGCCACACTTTCAGTGAACAGAAGCAATAAGGATCTCTAAGGGGACATTGAGAAGAAATATAAAACGTATTAAAGAATGCTTCTGGACTGCTGTCGTGTTAATCTAGTTGGATTTAGCTGAAATTTTTTACTTCTGCATTTTAAGTCCAAACCTGTGTCCTCATAGCTGTCAGTTGGCATAATATTATAAGCTTCTGCTAGGTGGGAATGACTGATGGCAATGGTGGCTGAAGTGTGGTCAAGCCTTGAAGATCTACAGAAGAATAGATGAGATATATAAATATCTGTATGAGTAGCTGTTTTAAACATGGACAGGAAGGAGTGGTCCTGCTCCCAAACTTCAGCTTTAATTATTTCTAGCAGATTAATAATGGGCCTCTATGATTCTGGGAGATGATTAATGCAACTGCCTGCAAAGTGTGCATAAATATTGTTACATGTTAACAAACATTCTTAGTGAGATTATCAACCACTAAAGGCGTCATGACTAATGAGCTGAATGACTAATGCCGAACACATGGATCATGTACTGCATTTTGAAAATAAAACATCAGATTCAGACCGCTTATTGTTTACTCAAAGAAAGAACAATCACGGCTTATGCAGCAGTCTGTCCTGTTAGAACCCTACAACTGATGTCATTTTGCTGTTAATACGTTTAGAATATGCAGATGAGATATTTTCCAATTAAACTTGAATAGATGTCCAATAATCCAAGTGTAGACACATTTTGGATAAATCAATTTTGGACGCTTTCTTTGCACGAGAAGAACAGAAGAAGCAAAGGTAAGTCAAGATCTCAGAACTGATCCGTGCACGAAAACTATTTTAATGTTTTTTGTCCCACCTGTAATGTGTCACTAGTGTGCTTGGAGCTGTGTTTGCTGACTCTTGAAATACTCGGATTAACGTGGATGCTTGTGTATATGTGTAAGGGGATTGACTTTTGAAGTTGTTGTTGCACCCGTGCTTCTTTGGTTGGCTCTAGTAAATGTGCGTGTCTATACAAATGTAAAAAGAGGCAAGATCTACACACTATTTGGCTTTAAGTTGTGACTTTAATCCTAATATATTTATGCAAATATAAGATTTTGATTTGTAGGATCATCCTCAGTCAATTTTACGAGGAGAAGAAGGAGGTGGCCTTCTTTTTAGAACCTCTAACTGGTCAACAGATGACAGGCGTTATAACAAAAACACCACAAGTTGGCAACCACAACTCCAGAAAGAACAGGAAAGGGTCCCCCAAAATACAAAATTGGTGTGACAACATCCAAAATTCATAACAGCCATTTCTTCAAAAGGAAAAAACTCACTTTAAAATTAAAATACATGAAAATGTACCTTTTGGCTGCTCCCTTGTATTCTCCACCAAGGGGTCACCACAGCGGATTAATTCTCATTGGTAATTTGGCAGATGTTTTACACTGGATGTCCTTCCTGATGCAACCATCCATGGTGAGAAGGGCTTGTGTCCCCACCTGGAATTGAATCAGGGATCTTTCGCTTGTAAGGTGAATGCGCAAACGACTAAATTGTTAACCCCTCTTCTAAGTGCAAAACATTGAAAAAACCAATATACCTCATAGCAGTTGGATTACTTTGTAATGCGTTAAAATAGACCTTTTTTTTAAAATCTTATATCACCTATGTGTTCAGCAATATGGGTTTACATTGGTGAGTTTTTCCAGCATAGGCAAGGTCACATGGGAATTTTATCATATAAATAACATTGTTGGTATTGCATGTAATAATGCCTTTTATTTTAAATTACTTGCAACAGTGGAGGTGACTTTAAAAATTACATTGGACATAAAGCCAATGCATCTATAATTGTTATCAGAAACAGAAGAGAGGACATTCTTTTTAGTCTGCAGTGCAGTCTGGCAATGAAAAAATGGAACGTTATTCATATTAAGTACTTCTTTTAGGCGAATTAAGTCAGTCAATTCAGAATTGAGTCAGAGATGAGAGGATCATGCTGCTTTCAGCTGTAAATGGAGGAATGTAAAGGAGCATAACTATATCAGTCTCTGTATTACCATAAAATGTGTTTTTCTTTATGTATGTATAAAATCAGTTTTTTATGGTATGAATGGACTAACACAACCGTTGAATTACTGAATCTCAATGAAAAAAATTCCTTGACTTCCAAATTAAATTATTTTTCTTGCAGGGTCTGGCAGTAGGGACAGAAGTGCAAAACTAGCTTCGGGAGTAGTTTTATTTCTAAGTGTGATGAAAGCTCATGCATGAGCTTTATATGCACTGAAAATAGTCAAGGCAAAAGTCAGATTAGCCTTTTGGTTTCACGTTCAACACAAGCCTTGCTCTCCTGGATGAGCGTTCATCCCATTCAGTCTCAATTTACTGCTCTTATATTTGACTCTTACTCTTTGCACTGCCTCAGCTGATCTGGTCTCAAAAGATCTGCATTATGGACATGTTCTAAAGCCTCAAAAGAGAGTTTAGCAAATGTTCTGTCTTTTTTCTCTCAGACCAATTAACTTACAGAATGCTAAGAGGTTAGTATGGGTTTTTGTTCAATGAAGCCAAAAAGTCACTGCCCATTACAGTTTAAACTTACCCCATGTTTTATTTCTGTGAATTCACGGGATTCATACTGCTTACAAAAGTGTGAGGCATAGCCATTCAAGATGCCACTTCATTCTTTAGCTCTTCACACTGGACTCAGTGACCAAATTGACACAACAGATTGTAAGCTGTGCTGCTTGGATTGCAGTGTGGGCTTAATCTGAGCCTGCAGCTTCATTTGGGTTAAAAAAAAAAAAAAGAGACAAGACAGCTTAATTTTGGCTTTGAGTTTATCTGTCATTCTAAAACAGCCACTGCTATTTTTTTCTTGGATATAATATTTGACAGTAAATTTCAAGCAATTCCCCCTTTGGATTATTAAAAGTATTTTGATTCTGATTTAAAATCAATCTACAGTTTTTATTTCTGCCTCACAGAGGCTGAGCAGTCAATTTTTTAATCTGAAAGAACTACAAATCACAATGTTTTGTTTTATTATTTTATTATTTTATTTTTTATTTTTATTGAATTACAAACATATATATATGTAATAATTTAAAATTAAACTAAAATTAACCTTATGACTCAGTGCATCTATTTTTTAATTAGGAATTATCTTATAAATATTAAACTATTACTACTTCACAAGTTTTTTTTTCTATTTTCTGATTGTTCTTCTGACAAATGTATTTACTACATGCAGTTGCAAAGGACTCCTGAAAGCTGAGAGATTGGAAGCCATGAATGAAAGATGGCAAAAAAGCAAAGGAAAAATTATACTAAATCTCCTCACGAAGTCATAATTATTATTTCACAACTTATAGTTAAGGTTTACTTTAAGACATAACAGGAAAAAACAGTGGCATTGAGTTAAATATTATGTTTCAATTAGGAGTCAATTACAAACTGAGCTACCAGACCTTCTCTGTTTAAGTAATACAATACTTTACTCTTGTTTTTTCATTAATGTTCCAGCAGAGGGATGAAACGGAAACGAATGTATGCCCTTCACCACAGCAATGAGTGAGTCATCGTCCTTTCACTCACAGAAGCTTGTTTCATTGGCCCGATCACTGTCCGGACTCGGACTGGACGCCACCAACGGAGGCCTCGTCAACCCTGATAACAATGACGAGCCTCCACCTCCGGTATGGTTACTTCTGAATGCAAATACCCACATCGTATGGCTTTAACGTCTTGCAATAATAGCTCATCTTTTTCTCTGCTCTACTTTCTTCTCCTGGAGATGACAAGCTTAGAGTTCAGCCACATTGTTACTATTTCCTAAGATCATGACCTTTAACTCATCACTCAGCAAAATAATATTCTGTTTTTTGATTTGTTAGGAGTCTGGCATTGATCTCGGTCCTGGGCTTTTTTTTGCCGACGGCAAGAGGAAAGTGGACTATGTACTTTGCTACAAATACAAAAAAAGGCAAACATCTAGGCCACGTCTTTCCATTACATCCAATGGGAGTATACCAATACCTGTACCAATGCCAATACCCCTACAAGGTCGATGGGAAACAGAGGAGTCTGGGGAAGCAGGAGCTCCTGCAGGAGATGCGGAGGAGTCAAAACTTACTGAGGAGGAAAAGGCTTTAATGAGGGAGGAGTTTGAAGCGGGACTGCTGGAGGCTGGGCTACAGATTGAGCGCGACAAGGAGGTGTGTATGTGCTTTTACAGAGCTTTCACAGTGAATTTTGTTGTTTACAGCTTTGAGGTGTCCTTAAGTGATTTGACCACAAATCCTGTAGACAGCTGCCCAACAGGTAAAGCATAAGCCTGGCCACTGAAGCTAGAAGACTTGTTTGCATGATAGGACTCTTAACTTCAGTGGTATATATTTGAATAATAAATAATAATTACAACACTAATAGCAAAATAAGTATGTTGCATTTCTTTAATCATGAACAGAGGGTTCATTTTTATCCCATTTGTCTTTGTACGTGTATAAATTATTGCGTGTCCTTGTTTTTCCTCCATGTGTATTGGGGTGGGTTAAATGGCTGCTGTTTTGCTTGAGGATTAAGAGTGTTGATTGTAGGGTTGAATACAAAGGTCAGATTATAGCACCTTATTAGACAGTGAGCTGGCAGCACAGTGGCGTAGTGGCTGTCACCTTATGGCAAGTCCTGGGTTCAGATCCTATGGCTGGTTGTAGCCTGTCTTTGTGGAGCTTGCAAGTGCCACTTTGGGCTGTGAGAGGAAGCTGGAGGACCCAGAGAGAGCCCAAAGAGGCACTTGCCTACATGTTAGGTTAACTGGGGATTCTAAAATTGGACATAGATGTGAATGTGGGTGTGAATTCTTGTTTGTGTATCTGTTAACCCTGTGATGGACTTTAAACCTGTCTAGGGTTTACCTCACTCTTTACCCTGTGATAGCTGGGATGGGCTCCAGCAACTATGAATTGTAGTGGATGCATAGATAGACAGTGATTTAATACTGTGAAGTGTGCGTGCTCACACTTGCATGTATGGTATGGCTAGAAGGCTTTACACAGGTTCTGTTTTGTACTTCTTGTATGTATGTATTTAAGCTACTTTTGAATGGTGACTGTGAGGTAAATATTCAAATGTAAAGAAAGTGTGTGCTTGATCATACAAAACTATAACATAAAATAATCCTTTTTTATGTGCATATATTGTTGCTAGCATTAACAATATTATGTTTATAATAATAATTTCAGAGCAAGGACCCCAACTCCAAATAAGAAAAACATTTACTGATAATAAAGAAATAAGGAAGGCTGGAGGCTGCATTTTGGGGAAGGCCTCATTGAGGAGCTGTGGTGGTTCCCTCTCATAACTTTAGAGAGGCTGATGAACAGAAAGAAAAGAGGAGAGAGGGTGGGGCATAGAAACAAGAATAAATGGGTGTGAGGAAAGGAGGCATTTATAGGTGTATGAGTTGAAGGATCAGAATCAGGATCACAATACTTTATCAATCCCACAGGGGAAATTACAGGGGGAGAGTGTGGAGTGTGGTTCCACTTCTGAAATTCAGATAAATTATCTCCAATACTTGTCCCCATTGAGGCCCAGGACACATGTGAAGAGGCCATTATGGATTAATTACTAGGAAATTGCTGTAAATGCACCAAATTAGATATCCTTGTGTTTGTTAAGTTGTACCTGCCTAGCACTGTGGTCAATACAGTAATCATATTGGGAGACAGAAAGAAAGTGGGCTAGAAGTTGGGTAATAAATTGCCAGTTTTCACATTATCAGTATTGGCAGTTGACTACATTATTGTGACTTTAAGGTGCATATTGTAACTGTTGTTTTCTGCAACTTTCTATTCTTTGTAAGATCCGGCAGTTCTGATTGTGAAATAATGAGCTTTCTAATAACGAGATTTCTAACAAAGGAGCGTCATTATAACACAAAGTGTCATACTTAGAGATTTAGAGAAGGCTCACCTGCCTCATTACAAATTTGCATGTGTGCATGTTATGAATTATACAAATAATCTATTTTTGTTCTCATTTTTAATTAGTCTCTTTGTTGACATGTTTGTTTATGTGCAGAAATCAAATGGCATGGGGTTTATTCGACTGCACATCCCATGGTTGATACTCAGCCGAGAGGCGGAGCTACAAAAGATCAAAGTTGCTGTAAAAAAGGTCAGCAATTTTATGCAATCAATAACATATCTCGGTCATTGAAATTCCACATTTATTTAGCATATTTTGCAGGGGTTTAATTAGGACTGGAGATATTCATGCTAGAAAGCTATGGAAGGTGACTTTAGTAGCTTTGATTAAAATGTTTTTCTTGTGGGTTTTCTTTGAGCAGAAATGTGAATTGCGGAAACAGACAGGCATTGCTGGGATGTGGGATTCCATTGTCACCAAACTCAACACACCATTTCAACCAGACGTCCCTGATTTTGACATCCAGAGAGACTCACGGACACGTGTCCGTTTCAAAACTCTCAAACACCCTTTTATTAGAGACAAACTAAACCTGTGAGTACACAGACAGTCACACTCACATGTACCCTTGTAGTGAGAAATAAGCTACTTTAGGAGTCAACCTTGGCTGAGGACACACGTGTGGTTAAATTCAGTCATATTGGCGATTTAAATACCGTAATATTTTCTAAATGACAAAACCTTTATGATAATGCAGCAGTGCTCTCACATAGATCAAACTTTGATTGTTTACTGCTTTGTCAGAAACATGTATGCTGCAAGATCACACACAAAAAACAAACTTACCATTATCAAAACTTCAGTGAAAAGGTTTAGATTTAACGCTTCTTTCGTGACTACAGGTATGACATCCAGTCAACAGAAACTGTATTTGACAATGCAACACGGAGCAGAATAGTGAGTCCAGAACTATTCACTTTTAATTTTTTGTTGCAAAAATTTTTTAATGTGTGTAATTTACCCATTTATGTACTATGCTATGTGTGCTTCTAGGTAGCCGAGATTATCTCACGAACTACGTGCAAACACACTTGCCAAACCACTGGTGAGATGTTATTTTTCTGTGTTTCTCATTGTTCAAATGCATGCTGCAAGTGGTCTCTAAACTGTATGTGTGTTGCACTCTCTTTTTGTGTCATAAGGCATCAACTCATTACTGGCTCGGGGTGTCTATGACTCTGCTTTTCCCCTTCATGATGTAAGTAAAACAAAAGTAGCTGCTTATCTGTACACTTCCAATAAACAACATTTCATGCTAAATCCACTGCACATAAATGACTTATTCATATAATCATATAGTTCAGGTTATTCAGCATAGTTACAGTTTGAATGTTTATATAGGAAATGGAGAGATTTTATTGGAAATAATACAGCTCCAAAACCTCATCTCCAATTATGGTTTTGCACACAATTTGACATATTGTAAGTCACTACAGGTCATATAAGGAGTCGGTCACTTTTTCTGTCTTAGGGATCATTCACAAGGAGAGGAAGAAAAGATCAGAGAAATGACAGACAGGTGAGTCATCTCTTATTGCAATTTCCCCCCTGGGATTAATAAAGCATTCTGATTCTGACAAGATGTTTTCAAACTACCTCTAGAATATACACTCACGGGCCACTTCATTAGTTACACTGTGCTAGTACTGGGCTGGACCCCTTTTGCCTTCAGAACTGACCCAGTTCTTCATGGTATAGATTCAGGAAGGTACTGGAAAACTTCCTCAAAGATTTTGGTCCATATTGGCATGATATCATTGCACAGTTGCTGTAGATTTGTTGGCTCCAATCTCCTGTTCCACCACATCCCAAAAACAATTGACAGGCAGGATGGATCCATGGTTTCATGTTGTTTACACCAAATTCTGACCCTACCATCCAAATGTCACAGCAGAAATTGAGACTCATCAGGCTAGGCAAAGATTTTCCAATCTTAGTGAGCCCGTACAAATTGTAGTCTCAGTTTCCCATTCTTAGCTGACAGGATTGTGATCTTTTGCTGCTGTAGCCCATCTGTTTCAAGGTTTGAGGTATTCTTCTGCATATCTTGGTTGCAGTGAGTGGATATTTTAGTTAAAGTTGCTTTCTTATTAGCTCAAAGCAGGCTGACCATTATCCCATGACCTCTGGCATTAACAAGGCATTTCCCTTGCTGGATAGATTCTCTTTTTCATACTGTGCTCTGTAAATCCTCAAGAGAGTTATGTGGAGTCCTAATAGATCCCAGTTTCTCAAATGTCCATTCCAGCCCACCTGGCACCAGCAATTTTCCTTTCTTCCCCATTTTATTACTGAGTTTGAACTTCAGCAGTCTGCCTTTACCATGTCTACATACCTAAATACAATGAGTTGCCACTATGCAATCATTATTTGCGTTAAGAACCAGTAGTTGAACAGGTATGTCAATTAAGTGTCTGCTTGATGCATGCAATAACATGAATGGAGATAATTACATTCAACTTCTAAAGTTGGTTCAGATCATCTTGGAGTACTTGATTTTTTTTTAATTAAAATCTCTGTTGTCACTAACTGAGCTTCAGACCTGTTGGACCACTTTTATTTTTTGACAAATTGACCCACTCGTTTAAGCTATTTCAAAATCTTAGTAGTTTGTTTTTACCTTCTCAGTCCCATATTTAATGAATGACTTCAGCAGATATTTGTTATCTGCCAAGTTGAAAATAATTTTAACCCTCTCAATAGCCATTTTTGTGCATGTTTTGAATTTTATGAATGTTTGAGTTGGAGACATGTTGGGAAAAGCTCAAAAGCTCAGTGTGAGTCAACCAAAATAATCTTCTCCATTTATAGTGTAAAGGCCTGAAACATTGCACATGACATTTTAGTTATTAACTGTTATAAACATGGAATTTACTCTCCTGTCATGTCCTTGTGTGTCCATCAGCTACTACATGAAGAGTGGGCTAACTATGGAGTCATGCATAAATACCAGCCTGTGGACCTGATCAGGTACTGGCCATTGATCTGAAAAAAAGGTTACATTTCTAGTTATAGCTTTAGCTTGTGCCTGCAATGTTCATTACATCCGTAAATGCAGATTTTGAAGAGACAGTAGTGGTGCAAAATCTTTAAAGCTTGTCCTAATTATTATTATAGAGATAATGCCATGGGATTATCAAAGTCAAAAATAGTAATTCTCTTAGGTTTGTGTGTGTACAAAGTAAACTTAAGGGTTTCAGGTGTTTTTCTTAGGGGATGAATAATTTCTTATGTATAAACTTGTTGCTTAAGAAAAAAAGTCAATTAAGTTTAAAATGACTCTTGTCCTTCGCTCTTCATATGACCATCTGATAAAAATGTCTACCCTGCACAGCCAAGCAGCTAGTTGATGCATTGTTCCTATATTTCCAGGAAATATTTTGGAGAGCAGATTGGGCTGTATTTTGCCTGGCTGGGTGTTTATACTCAGCTCCTCATCCCTCCTTCAGTACTGGGGATCATTGTCTTCCTGTATGGCATACTTACTGTGGATGCCAATGTGCCAAGGTGGGAAGATAAAAACACTTCAAACCTATCTATACTTAACAGAATGTATTATTGCCATGTACCATCGACTGCTCCCTTGTATTCTCCCCAAGGGGTATTATTGCCATACAAATATTAATATTGTTATGCATCTTCTGTTTTTATATCTGTATTTCAGTCAGGAGACATGTGATGACAACGTGAACATCACCATGTGTCCGCTCTGTGATGGCGTGTGTGACTACTGGCATCTGAGTACAGTGTGCTCGTTGGCCCGAGCTTCATACCTATTTGACAATGGAGCCACTGTCCTCTTTGCTATTTTCATGTCTCTGTGGGGTAACTATACACTGAACTATATATTCTTGATAGTGTTTATAGAAAGTGCAGCATGTTTCACTACATCAACTTCAGGACACTGATAGGGCACTTGCATATTTTTAATTTGTCTTTCACCTTACCCAGTTATTGTACATAAACCATGAATCACACTAGATATGACGTTGAATATGTTGTGGAAAGTGTAACAAAAACAAGAAAAAAAATATACAGAGAATTATTACTTTTTATTCAAGAGAGCTTTTATTGTCATTTCGACCACATATAGCTGGTGCAGAACATAGTGAAATGAAATAGTGTTTCTCCAGGACCTGGTGCAACATATAAACATGTAAACATATGACATGTGACAGAGAGAGAGAGAGAGAGAGAGAGAGAGAGAGAGAGAGAGAGGTTTACAATCCTGCAGTCCTGGGTTTGTGTGTGAGGGGGACTCTTGTGTAGTACAGTCCTGGGTTATTGAGGAGCCTGATG
>VUQH01032517.1:0-14742 GCA_015106775.1 Etroplus canarensis | reverse complement strand
TGTAATGAATTTAGAATTACCAATTAACCTAGCCCCCTTTGCATGTTTTGGCAGGGGTGGTGGTGTAATGGTTAAGGTGCTGGGCTCATGATCGAGAGGTTGTGAGTTTGAATCCCAGTCAGACCTACACCGTACCAAGACCCAACTGCAAGTGTGCTGTAATGCGGTAAAAATGGTTACCAGTAAATACTGGGGAGGTAACCTGCGATGGACTAGCGTCCCATCCAGGAGGAGTCTAACTCCTAAGTCGCTTCACGCTACAGAAACCGGGGATAAGCTCCAGCCCGATGAGTCTTGTAGGCTCGGGTGTAAAAAAGCCCAACGGACTTTACCTTAACTTTGCATGTTTTGGGACAGTGGTAGGAAGCCAGAGCACTCGGTGAGAACCCACGCAAGCATGGGGAGAACATGCAAAGTCCACACAGAAGGGCCTAAGCTGCCCAATTGTGTATATGATACTTTTAAATATTACATGGCAGCACAAAGAAACAGTAACATATATGTCCTCATTAACATTTCTGTAGTTTTAAGTGGGTCAGCATCCATTAGACTGATTTAATCTTGTGGAGTTGAGCATGCTGTTTTTGTTTAGTTTAATATGTGACCATAAATCCCAACTAGACACTGCATTTTTGTAAAACCAAAATCAGCCAGACCATTCATGTAACATTTTTAAAGAGTGAGTATTGAGTAGAAGAAAATGCTCAAAATTTGATGTACAATATTTGAGTGAAAGTGCTTTGTTACGTCAGAGGAGGGTGGCCTTATCAGTGCTCAATACTCCATGAAGTGGCCTAATTGATACACTCCAGCTCTGACTCATCATCCCCTCTCTCCACTCCGTAGTGTTCCCAAGATCTTAAGTCATCCTCCTTGGTGGCCAGATTAGATGAGAAGATGTGAGATTGGTTGGGTATCCTCAGCAGCAGCAGTGGGTAAAGTCTATCAATATAAGCAATCTTAAGGGCAGCAGCTAATGTTTGGCCCCAGCTGAACACAGTCAACCGCTTTTATGAAAATCTTGGCAGAACAAATCATGAGTTTGCATGTTCACAGACAGCTGATGACTAATGAGGGTCTTCTGTGCAGAAACAATGTGGCATGGGCAGGAGGAGCAAAAGGTGACCACGCAGAGGAAATTAAATGAGCCAGGGAAAATTAACAAATGGGAAACAAAGACGGCAGGAAAAAAATTAATTTTCCTTTTCAATGCCTAAACCACAGCGAGAACCAAAGGCTTCATCTCAGCTTTTGTCTGTTTCCAGCTCTATCAGCCTGCCACTGTTGTTGTAGCAATTTGCCTGTCTGGAAGATGTGGATCATCTCTTTTATTCGCATACTTTGTCTCCTCTCTTTTTATTCCTGTCCTCCCTGTATTTAGCTTTTCTTCCATTATTTCAAACACATTTCTGCAAACAGATTCCACCTTTCTTAGCTCGAAGCAGTAGCAACATGGAGAGCACAGTAGGTGGGGGCTGCTAGTCAGGAAATCTGCACATAATTCTCAGAAACAAACTCAAGCACCTGTCAGCATCCGACTGCATTACAGCTGAGCATTAAACTGAAATGCTAAGAATGCAAACAGCATGGGAGCTGCTGCTTCACACTGGCTGCAAAAAGCGGAAGATTTCATGTTTATCATGTTTGACCATCCATCCATCCAGTTCTGACCGGAGAATAACAGATTTTCAAGACAAAAAAAAGGTTCAGTTCTATTAAAGTCCAAAGATGTTTTCTAAGTTCTGCCTCGGCACACTACAGTACGTGGCAGGAGTGAAAACCTGAGTGAATGCACATGATCTGTTGCTGCAGATGCCTGCACATGTGCATGCAGTGAATGCTTGGTTTATGTGTGTTCATGAATGCGTGTCCTCTGTCACAGCCACAGTAAGTGTGTTATTAGAGCAGGGTGAGGCAGGGGCAGAGACAAACGAGGTCCTGTGCAACCCCAAGACTGTTCCATGAATCATCCAGGAACTTTTACAGTAGCTGGCAAGTCTTCCCAGCATTCAGCCCACCATTAATAACTTCTTATATAGTAGGCTGATTAATAAAATAAAATCCATTTTGTTTTACACAGTCACTGCAAAATTTACATTTTTGACCTAATGTAATAAAAAAAGAGCCTTTTTGCATTAGAGCCAAAAGCGTCCAAATTAAGCGCTATAAGAAAGCATGTTTAGAGTTCGCCAAAAGGCATGTGGGAGACTCACCAAAAACAGGGAAGGTCTTCTACTAATATAAATAAAAGTGTTCTTGCAGAAACACTGAACTCCTGTATTTAATCACGTTAAATGAATGTGCATTTGTGCATATATGCATATGCCTACAGCAGCAATGATATCAGTCAGACCACTGTCAGACTGAGTCGAGTGAACACGCTTCCCCCTCTGAATCACATGCATTCACCTGCACATGTGCCTATAGCTGTAAGTATAAGAGCACAAGAGGAAGGAAGTGAACAGATATGCAAATGTGATCTGAGAACAAAAAGGAGCTTGAAGGACATGAGAGATGGTGTGATTAACTTATTCCCAAGATTAAGAAGGAAGGCTGGGAGGAAATGTTGGAGGAAAAAGTCTGACTGTGTTTCAAATTGAGCCCAGTGCTCACAGAAGTGCAGCCTTTGTCAAAGACGACTATCTTTTTCTTCCCACTGAGCTGAGTGGCATGCAATTCACCCACATTTATGTCACACACTGTTTGATGATTACCTTCAGCACCTCAGTGCCTCACACACATGCATTCAGATCGGTCGGCGTGCAATTTCCTTTTACTGATACTTCAGTGGCAGGTCAGTGTACCCATGTTTTAGTGACAGCCTGTGTTTACATCCTCAGGGTATATACAGAACCCATACATATAAAGTATGTGTGTGTGCGGCTAATGGGGACTGACATGAAGACTGACATGGACACTGAGCTATGCTGCACTGGGCCAGGCGGTCTAACCCAACAGCAGGGATAAACTATAAATAGATTCTCATCCACCCCCAAGCTCCCCCATTCCCCCTTTCCTTCCTGTTTCCTCTTTTCCTTTTGTTTTATCTGCTGAGCTTTATTACCGTTGCCGGTAATAAAGATTTTGTCTTCCATTTCCTTCTATTCCTGATGTTTGTCTCGTTTTCCCCATCATCTCCTCTCCCTGTTGTCCCTGCAGTTGCTGTCTCCTGTCTCTCCACATTTTTCTCTTGAAGAGAACAATATACAAAATACTGGAATAACAAAGAAGCCAACACCAATCATATGAACTCAGAAGAGAGGGAGAGAGTTTGGGGGGGGACATGCTAGTTAAGGGGGAGATGGGGGAGATGGAGTTATGTAAGTGAGGCTAATCCCCTCCCAACCCCGCATAGTAAATGAGACAGGATGACACTGGCCTCATTTCAACTGTTCATCCCTGCATCTGCCGCCACTACCCCTCCAAACTGCTCCGTCTCCACCTTAATCTGTTTGTTTGATCTTTGACAGCAGACTAGGGCTTCATTTTAAACTCTGCACAACAGAAAATCCTGGTGTACTGAAAGCCTGATATACAACAGATGAGCTATTATACAATATATTTCATTGTTTAATTGTGAAGATACTCCCAGAAAAAAGGCATCCCTTCCATTTCTTTTATTTTACCCTGATATCAAAGATAGCGCCAGATTTTTGAAAGCCTTCTTACATAACACAGGCAAACCAGGACAGTAAGAAGAGAATAGAGGAAAAAACAGTAAAACCCCCAGATCTCTTGAAGTGTTTTTAGTATTATTCGTTCTGTAAAGGTGGAGCTCCAGTGACAACATGTCAAAGATTAGAACAAAAAAAGCAATGACAGAGTTATGACATATCAAGAATCAAACTAATTCACACCACCTACAAAAAGTATATTTAAAATTACAGATGAAATTCTGATTCTATTTAACACAATGTAAGCGAAAGAAAGAAGAAAAGAAAAAAAAGGAGATTACAAAAGGGGTTATGATAAGTTATATTTAGATAAGAGGGCTTAAAGTTTTCTGGCTTGGGCATTTTGAGTTACTTTTATACATCTGCAGAAAAGAGAAAAATAATTTCTAAAAGCGTTCCAAGAAGGGGGGAATTTAGCACAACAACATTGGTATATGTAATATTTGGTTGTGATAACAATGTTTTAATCAAAATCCTAACTGGTTTATCCTGTAAACTGATTCCAAATCTTACATCAAAGAAAAAGAAATCTACATTTATGGACGCTGACCTTAACCAGTCGTGCAAAGATTTCCGTAAATTGAGACCTAATTCATACTCAAAACAAATGTTCCATGGAGTCCACATTTATATTGAACAGATAACAGTTGTCAACAACAAATGTATTTTTTTAAAATTAATAAATTCCTTTAAGAGATCGACATTAATAGTTTTAAAATAAACTTCCTTGTAGTTAGGAGTAATTTGAAATTTAAGAAATTCAGTTCTAATTGTCTGAATTTCATCTTTATTATAATGTCTGAGATAAAACGTTCTCCATGTTATTCCAGGGAACATGGTGTTTATTTTTTGTGTAAGAAGTCTACACCATTGATCGTTCATTTTTTAGGAGCAGGTGTGTTGTGTATGTTGTTTTTATAAGCAGGGTCAATGCAATTGGAATATTTTCTGTCACCCTCCTATAATTTTGAAAGGAGCAATTTATGTCATATTTATTAATAAAGTGGAAGCTAAGTTCACCCTTACTGCTTCCACAGGAATTAACAAGGTATCTAGTCAAAGGCACTTAATTAACTGATGATCAGCTAGTGTGAGCACCTCTATAAAAGTAGATGTTTTGAAAGTTTGTTGGTCTAAAGCATTTACGTGTGTGTTAACACAATGTAAAAGAGGAAAGAGATCAGCAATGATCTTAGAGAAGAAATTTTTGCTCACCATCAATCAGTGAAAAGTTATGAAGCCATTTCCAAACTATTGACGTTCACTGTTCTATAGTGAGAAAGATTATTAAAATTGGAAGACACTTAAGACAGGTGCCAATGTTCACAGGAAATTAGTTAAATATTAAAGGCCATTCAATTTAACAAACCACCACATTGCTTTCTATTTTTTGAGACCCCCAGTGATACTAAATTTAGATCTGTAAGAGCTGAAATATCAGACTGAAAAGTAGATTTGCCCTCTACAGTCTAAAGTTTGTTTCACCCTAACCCTGTACCCAGCATTGGACCTGCAGCCCAGTCCAACACTGACGTCACATTGACACAGCAGGGTACTTTTCTTCATCACTGCAGCAAGGGAAGCAAGCCAGTCACTGAAGGTTAACCAAAACATTTTTAAATTTATTCAGGTACAAATGTTAACAGAACAAATGCTTTTAAAAGAATTCTTCCACAAGGGGTCGCTACAGCGGATTAATCCACACTGGTAATTTGGCAGAAGCTTTACGCCAGATGCCCTTCGTGAAGCAACCCTTCATGGTGAGAAGGGCTTTTGTCCCCAGCTGGAATCGAACCTGGGACATTTTACTTGTAATGCAAATGTGAAAACCACTACTCTACAGGGACAATATAAGATATATATATTTATTCATATATGGGAGTGTCACTTTTATAGATTAGCACAAACATATGCAATTTCTGGTTAGAGATTGAGTACTTATAGTAATGACCTAAAAATCTACAATAATAATTAACCACCAACAGTGGACTACTATTATTTCTTTAATGGGTTTTAAACTTTTTTTAACCTTTACAACAGCTGAATAAAGATGGTGTGTAGAAGATATTTTTGATGTTTATACAGAGTTTATGATTGTAGTGCATTAGCCTTACAAGCGAAAGGTCCCTGGTTCGATTCTAGCTGGGGACACAAGCCCCACTCACCATGGAGGGCTGCGTCAGGAAGGGCATCCGGCGTAAAGCTTCTGCCAAATTACCAGCGCAGATTAATCCACTGTGGGGACTCCTTTGGGAGAATACACAGGAGCAGCCAAAGGTACATTTTCATACACAGTCTATGAGTTTTAGATTGTTCATAAACTGTGTCTTAACATGTAGGATTATTTATAACTAATCAAGCCCTTTGTAAGTACTGAGGTTTTTTAAATTGATAAAATGACAGTCTGACCCTGTTTGAAATTTATTAAACTCTGCCAAGTTTCATTATCAAAAAGAAAAGCCACCAGTCTGTAGGAAAGAGCTCCCTGGCACCAACTATGCCCTTTAACCCCCCTCTAGCTCTCCAAACCTCCTGCCCAGACAGGACGCTCCACTAAACTTTGACCTACTTCTGTCTGCCATCAGTCTGGGCTCTGGGAGGAGGAGGGGAGCACCAGGACCCTGAACACAGAAAGCTTCATGCTGATCCAGCCTGTTAATAATAATATTATGAATATCAAAGGCTTTTTGGACAATACATCTTTTGAAGGTCAAATCACAGAGGGAAGCTGACGGAGGCTTGAGGACGCGTGCATATGAAATAAAGAAAGACTGGACTCATTGTTTAATACAGTAACTTTAAATTTTAGCTGGGCATAAACACACACATTATATATCTCATGCTGAGGACTTGATTTCACTTTTCCACTGATCAGCCATAAGACAAGTCCTGTCTTTCTTTCTTTTATCCTTACTGTGCTTTTCATTTCCAAGAAATCTCATTTACCAGATGGACACAATCCTCTGCAGGATAATGTGGAGCAGACAAAGACACCATGACACACAGGCAGACAACACCTCCAGGATACAGCTCTGTCAGGCTGAGCCCAAGCCTCGCTGAAAATAAGTGGGAACCAACAGCATCACTCCATAAACTGCAAGTAAGTTCAAAATCTGCCAAAAGTTTCATAAGCACAGGACAGTTTCCAGGCCAGCTGAGTCCTGGCAATCCCCTTGTGACGGGACAGCTTCATAAACTGAAGGATGAAGTGTTGGCTCGGACGAGAGGGTGGTGGGAGTTATGTTACCAAGAGTTGGGACAAGATCCCAGAAGTTCCCGAAAGAATTCTGGGAACATCAGGGCCTTACATGTGTGTATGAGAAAGAAAACAACTGAGGCACGAATGATGAGAGAGGAGACATCTGCCACCAATTAAAAAGGAGGGATTGATCCCAAGGTTACACCAGAGAGATACAGTATGCAGAGATACTCTAGGGTCACGATGTAAACACTTTTCTCATTGTTAATAATTCCCAGTCTCTTCTTCTTTCTGCCTCCACAGACAAGCCAAACACAGTTTACCCAAGCTAGTCAGCTGATACAGGAAGGGGGTGGGGAGCTGTGTGGTACGCATTCTGCAGAGGGGTCATCTGGCAGATGCATCCTTCAAGCTGGCTTCACTGCGCTGAGCACACACTGGGAAAGAATCTGGCCAAGAAGGTGGAGGAAATCTAATCTATAAATCCAACACATGTCCAAACAACTGTGTGTCAGGAGAGCTTTGCTTATGGTATTAGCTCAGAGGTGTCGCACTGTAACAAGCTGAAAACTTAGTGATTCAATTCGACTGAGGTTTGGCAGGGCTAAGTACAAATATGCAGTGTTTGTGAAGACAAAATCCCATCTGAAGCACCGCTCTGAAGCCCCACATCAGTTGGGGCTGATGAGCTTTTATACCAGATCAATAACTCATGTTTTGTTTCCCTTGCTGGCACAAATCAGGTTTCCAATAAATGCAAATCAACCAACAGCTTAATCAATGACTTTCACACTTAAATGGAAGCAGGCCTCTGTTAGCCAAGTTAGGAACTCTACACCTAGAAGAAAAAAAAAAAGTCTCTTGACTCAACAATTTAAAAAGACTCAAACAGGCTTGCTAATAAAAACAACACTTAACCAATAAAAACTAATTGTTGCAGCTGCAGGTCATCGCCTCCCCATCTCTTAAAATCATTCATCTGCCACCAAGAAATGAGCCTCAATTCTGGACCTAATACTTGTGTCATCCATCAATCTTGCGTGTGCGCGTGTGCGTCTGTGTGTGGTCTGCTGTTTCAGCACTGGCCATTTTAGCACTCATACATCAACCTACTGACAGCAGTGAAGTGATGCTTAGTGACATATGATGCCACTTTACCTTCTCTTCAAAAACAGAGGGAAAGAAAGGAGAAAGCAGTGCTGTTCCTAGATAGAGGAAAACTTTTTCCATGTGTAATGATGCCACTATCCAAACAGGACAATATACTGTATGCATTGGTGCACTGCTAAGGCTGATATCAGCATGCACAATAAAAGATTTTTTAACAATCCAAACTTTAATTTCATTTCCTAAGAGAAGCTTCTCTATAGGATCTTTGGGGGCTGTGAACAAATACGTAAGTGTTGAGCAAACGAGGTTTGATTGGTCTCCTAATGGATGTTTGGAGCACTTGGCAGACTTCAGCACCCCTGGTTCTAATGTGATCTGGGCCAGGGCTCTGCCCACTAATGTCCATTTTACCCAGACTTACTCCACTCTGCATTGATTCCAGCTCTTCTTACAGATTGCAAGGGCATTCAGAGCCCATCTCTGCCTGCAATCAGAGTTATCAGATTGCAACAACAATTTCATTGAACTGTAGTCTACTTATGAAAAAAACCCTGGACGTTTTGAGTCTCCTTTGTCACTGAAAAGGTTCTGTTAGAGCATGATAATAAACCTGCCGTGTTCAAGTGCACTGGTCAAAGCATAGTTGGTTTTCTGTGTTTGTCTGCAAAAATCAAAGGAGGTAATAACAGGCAGAGGCTGAGGGCTGCTTGATGATGAGAGGCCAAAAGCAGAAGTGGTCCACCCCAGTATTTACAGCCACATATGTGTCGGTGAGTTCCTACAGCACTTTCAAACTTAAAGGGGCAAAGGTTTAGTTTACTTATCCACTTCACCAGAGAAAACAGTTTTATTCTGCGTCTCTGAAGGGAGCATTCCAACCTCCAAAAACTAATCTGGGTAATGTCATCAGAGTTATCCTGGACTGGATTTTAGTCTTTGGCGCATGCAGGACTGAAAGGGTTTAATAAAAAGGCAAACAACTGCAAATAGGGAAGGAGGAGGTTAGGTTTAGGATTATAGTTTCTCACTAACAAAAAAAAAGTTCTGCAGCATCACAAAAGTATAATACTAATATAAATCACTTTAGACCTGTTTACCCCTATCCACCTCTGAATGCTGAAGATTTGACCTGATTTCCTGCAGCTTGATGGATAAGCCTGCTGCACATACAGATGACTTGATAAATGTTGGTAATTTAGAGTGTCGCAGTCAGAAGAGCTGATTCTTACTTTATTTTTGTAGACAAAACACACCTCGCAAGTACACATTTCCTTCTGTCTTTTGTTTGCCTCAGAATAAATGTAGCAGAGTATTCACTATGAGAGTCAAAGATTTGATTCATCTAATAAAAAGCCTTGTAAAGTCAAAGTGATTCACCCGGATTTCTTGGGCCATTTGTTCATTTTTGTAATAGCTTCAATGGACAACAAAAAAAAAATACTTCAAAACTACTCAACAGAAAGGATTAAGAAAAAAAATTATGATGGCCTGAGATTTCTCATGACGTTTACAGAAAAACAGTCACCATATGATTTTCGGATCCAGTCTCACTTGTTATAAAGTTTAACTCACTTATTACAACATTTCACAGTACTCTGCTACTGTAAGGATCCTTTTATTTTACTGTGACTGAACTGATCAGTAACTCAAGAGTTCAAGAAATCAAATTAAACTTATTAACTGTGGAAAGACCTTCTGATGTCCTTTAATATTTAATGAGGAAATTATACAGATTTGCTGTACTTGGGCTTCTTAAAAAGTTCTAAAAATCTATAATTTAATTTCAGTACTCAGAGCAGGAAAAAATGCAGCCCTCATTATGTGAACCATTAACGAAAGACAGACAGCAGAACTAACTCAAATGAAGACTTATGAAGTCAATTTTATCCTGCAATTTAACTCTGAGTAAAGCAATCCAATATTTAAAATCAAATTTAGCATGAATGTGATTTAATTTCCCCTGGCATCTAAAACGCATAAAGCAATGACCCACGTGACTGTAGGAAGCTTAGAAATATATTCAGTGGTAAAGCATATACAATCAGCATGGCAACAGTTTCTCTCTCCTTTAACAGCATGAACTTTATTTTACATATATTAATACTAAATGCTCAACTCTGGAAGTAATTTGCATGACAGATGATTGATCACTGAAAATAATCAATAGCAAACAGAGGAAGAACATCTCCTCCACCTTCCTGTTTCTGAAAGATTCATCACTTTAATGCCGTGGTTCTCAAACTTTTTATGCCATGCCCCCACTTCTAAAGTCCAAATAAAGGTATCTCCCCACACCTTTATCAATCATAAACAATACAAAAAGATCTATGATACATTTTAGTTAAATAAATGTGCACATCATCACCGCAATACTATCAGCAAATTCTCATTTGTTTCTGTTTCCTAAAAACAAAAACCCATATCTATTCACCTTAGTTTCACATCATGTTTTTCAGCTGGTTGTCCACCCCCAACCTGCGGTGGCTCCGTGACCCACAGTTTGAGGACCACTTCTATACTGCAAGTAGAGGAAATGCTTTTATAAACTAACCATGTATGAAAGCTTTATTTAAAATAACTTGAGAACTTTTTTTTTTGTTTCCTTCAGTATTCCAGCTTATTGTGAGTGAGTGAGTGAGTGAGTGAGTTAGTGATATGTAGACCCATAATAAGCAGATAACTTCAGTGCATTTAAAAAAACTTACCTGATCTACAGTCTAATAACTGAAGTGATTTTAAAAGTGAAAACTCCATGAAGATACTACAAAGCAATGCCATTATTGATGTTTCAACATTTATGGTCAGAATGGGCCAATTTACAGAGTAAAAGAAAGGTCACTGGAAACTCATGCGGCTACTAATTACAGTCTCACATACAAGGGCAGTCTTTGTGAGTGTATGCTGTGTGTGTATGTGACTGACGGCTTGTCTCCCCCCCTGCTGTGCTCTTGCCCTTGTCCTGTTTTAATAGGCTGACAGCAAGAAACTCAGATGGAAATCTAAGTGACATACCCGCTGTTAGAAAAATCATAGCTGAGGGGAAAACTAAATCTTGGAACAAATGTGCTTAAAAAGACTGGACCTCAGACACAAAATCAAAGAGATTCTTCTCTTAGGTACAATTTAAGACATGAAAATGGGCACAGGGAGAGACTAAAGACCAAATTAATAAAAGGTATCTATTGAGCTACTTAGAGGGCATCGTTCCCTCAAAGGAATTCAAGGCTCCTGTGGTGCTTCCACACAGAAGACTTTACATAAAATCTCAACATCTGAAAAAGAAAATACATCTTCTTTTCTTTGAAATGTACTTGCAGGTTTTGTTGAACAAGAACAGGCTTAGATAGTACAAGGTCTCTGTTGTGAAAGACTTTAGAAGCCTGTGTTACACTGAAATGGATGACATGCTGCTTGCATGCTTTTAATTACTTCATCATCACTGTAGCTAGGCAGTCTGCTAATTGACCACCACAGGTGTATCAGATTGTGCTCTATTTATACACCAGTTAGCCTTAACAATAAAACCACTTGGCTAATAATGTGTGGGTACTTCTTGTGTCACCAAAGAGGATCTGACCCATTAGGATGTCAGACCTCAGAATTGAGGCTCGCACCTGGCGGTGCATCCTTTAGGACCACTGGGTCGTGGGGTCGAGTCTCCACAGATTGGGTATGTTCTGGCTTGTTCACCTTGGGGTTTGGGGAGTTTGGAGGCTGGGACAATTCCTCTGGCTCACTGTTGCTGAACAAGGTACTTGGCGGGATTCTCAGTCAGCAACAGTTTTTAGGTGAGTAGCTTGTGCCAAAGTAATCCATGTGAATGCCAGGACCCAAAATCCCTGAGTGGTTTTAATGTTGTGGCTGATCAATGTGGGATATAACATGCTGCTTCATGGGGGAGCGTCCTTCGCTTGTTATGCAAGTGTGCTCCTGTATGTGCACATGTGCCCCTTTCTTCATTTAAGTGTCATTTTCAGATGAGATTATCTAATGGGCAAATTAAGCAGCAGAAGCTGGAGCAACATTTTGAACAGTAGGTGTGCCTTTAATGTTTCATCATCCTCAAGTACTAGCAGATGTGCATCAGCTGTGACTGCGCCTCCGGCTGTGATCTAGTTTTTTCAAGCTTAATTGTTAACTTAATAAAGATGATGAGAGGTTGGTTTATTCAACAGCAGAGGCTGAAAGATTTTCATAATCTTGTTAAGAAGGGAGAATAGGAGGAGGAAAACATACAAGGAGAAGGAAATAGCTTTTGGACTACATGCTGTAAAAGCAACCACGACTCTGGTAATGTTCTCAATTGGCTGCCTCACATGTAACCCCCTCAGGGTTTCACTTGTTGTGAAGGTGATTAAAATGATCCCTCAGCATCACACCCTCCTCCCCTACCTGCCCTCTGTCTGCCTCTTTAGCTACTCCAATAGTAATAGCCCGACAGCTTGGTTATCACTTTCCACCACTACCAAATCCCCCTCTTCCCCTTCTCTTTAGCCATGTGGTGTGGTGGTGACAGGGCAACATGATATAGGGTCTTCCAGTGAGGTAGCATGGTGCTTCAGCACATAATGGAGCTGTGATGCCACTAGTCTGTGCAGGAGAGAATGGAGGATGTGCGTGCAGAGCATTCACAAATTCACCTTTGCAGCATGCATGCATTCATGTGTGGCTGTCCTCATGTTTGCATTCAGCTAAAGTCTTATAGCTGTGACAACAGGACATCCAACCCATCAATCATCTGTGAAGGTTCACTGCATCCGAGCTAGAGATGGAGAGAATCTCAGATATGCTGCTCCCTCAGCATTTATATCTGCTCCAGTGAGGCTTATTTATGGTCCAATCAGACCCTGGGTGTTTCCAATTCAACTCAAACCCAATCCATAAATTAAAGCAGGCCTTGAGAGCATAAAACAAATGGCCCTGAGCTCTCGCTCTCTCTTTGCGTGACCTTTCCTTTTCATCATTTTCCCGTCATCCTCTCCCATCCACTTCGGTCTTTATCATACAAAAAAAAAACTGGCTGCATATATCCAGAGAGAAAACAGCCAAAACTAGAAAAGAGGCTTGCAGAAGTAAGTATGTGCACTTTTCTGTGTGTATATAGGTGTGTGTGTGTCTGTGTGTCTGCCATTTCCAAGGGGCAGCCCCCATTCACTGAAACAGCTGGATGGAGATAACAGAGTAAAGCTTATGCTCTCATTTCTCTCCCCCCTCTCTCTCACTCTCTCTCTCTCTCTCACACACACACACACACACACACACACACACACACCAGCTCTTGGAGAAGAAAAACTAAAGGAATTGGAAAACTTGTGTAAAGCAAAACACTGCATTCAGGTGGATTAACCGCAGATTATGCACAAGCACTCAGACAAATCAAAACTCTCAATAAACCAATTAATCATGCAGATGGCCCAGAAGCCATACACATACTAACTAGAAGACTTTCCATAACTGATGCCCATGTTGTTACATAAATATCCACACGTACTTTATTAATGGTTATTTTGCCACAAGAAGAAGCCAAAATCATGAATGAACTTCCACCACTCTTATTTTTATATGCATATACAAAACAGCTTGAGGACGCTTTATGAAAGTCAGTGAGTAGTCTGCCCTCCTGTTAAAGCAGCACAAAAACAAAAAAAATCCACTCAATCACTGTCGCACGCCGCGTGATCTCACCTTAAACAAGATGTTCTTCACGAGCAACCCGCACACTGGTATTTCCTTCAGGAGTGAATGTCGTGCGTGCGCATCCGGTCGCCTTTACCGAGCGAATACAACTTTCCTGAAAGCGTTAGCACACGAATGAAAATCGACTCTTCTTTTCGTTCCCTGTAGTTACGCTCCGCTTCTTTTCCGCAAACCCGTGCGGATCCACAGCGGCTCCGTGGATCTGCTGCTGCTGCTGAGCTCAGGTTGAGAGTGTTTGGTACAGTCACCGGGAGAGCCCGATGTAACGCTCTGCCAGGGCGGCCTCACTCTCTGCTCCGGCAGGGGCTCGACAAATGATCCACAACAGTAAGGTTCAGGACAGAGGGGGCTGCTCGAGGGGGGGCTGCGACATCCGGTGAAGTCACTGACTTGCCACCTCGCGTACACGCCATTTATTCCTTTTAGTGGGATGATATTATGACATACTGCCTTATTTTAAACATGCTGTCTGAATCTTTCCATGTGCAGTGTTTTTGTTGTCCAAGTAAATAACCAACAAAACAGATCCACTGGATTGAAACTTTTAGAGCTCAGTAGACGATAAACAACTATTCTGCACACTGGGTTTTTTTTGTTTGTTTTTTGTTTTAAAATACACACTATCAGTCAAAAGTTTGGACACACCTCATTTAATGGTTTTTCTTTATTTTCGTGACTATTTACAGTGTAGATTCTCACTGAAACCAAACCAGCCACAGGGGCCCACAAGCCAGTGTAGTCCTAGTGCCGGTCCCAAGCCCGGGTAAATGGTGAGGGTTGCATCAGGAAGGGCATCCGGCGTAAAAACTTTGCCAAATCAAATATGCGGATTCATAACACGACTTCCATACCGAATCGGTCGCAGCCTGGGTTAACAACGACCGCCTCTGGTGCCATTAGCCAACAGGGTGACGGTGGAAACTATGCTACTGTTGGCCGAAGACCAAGGAGGGGGAGAGGGGGAAAGCGTGTTAGGAGGCAGAGAGAGAGAAGGAAGAGTAGGAGAGTGGAGATGAGAGTAGGGACTTTAAATGTAGGGACTATGACTGGTAAAGGGAGAGA